>JAOWAT010320505.1:0-14280 GCA_028571025.1 Longipedia americana
TATATTCGAAAATCAACCTCAAAAATCACTTCAATGAGAAAGCTGCGACTATTCCTTTTATTTTGATTATTCCAGGCCAAAGAAAGCCTTCAGTTTATATAGGTGTTTGATTTCTACAATTATTTACACTCTCATTGAATTTTTATGTGCCTAAGAAGTCAGTCAGTGACATTTAGAACAGAAGAGCATCTTCAAAACTTAATTTGACATTGAAATCATGAATTCAAAATCAGTCTATCTTTTCCTTGTTTTAATTTCAGTAGCAAATTCTCAAGGCATCAACAAATATAGTGACAACAATGGGTCTCTTGACCCATTTAAAACCGTTTTTGATGTCATAAAGCCTGAGAAATGTGATCAGGAACAATTTTTACAAATGATCAACGGAGTTGGGTAAGCGTTTTCAATGTTCACAATTACATTAATATACATTAAGGTTATTTAGATTTTGGGAATGGATCTTCTTTGCGAGTATTTAAGATCGGCTTTGAATGTAATTCCAGTTTCGGAAAGTATTTACGGGGATACAGTGTATTTCCTTTGCAATTTTTAGCCCAAGATAGAATTTGAATTTTAAAAGTTGGTTTTGTAAACGAATTTGTCTCACTTTTTCTTTATTTTTCAGAGTTCAACCTCCAAAGATTGCCATGTGTTTCTATGGTTTAGGTTCCATAATGAACAAAGCACAGACAATGCAGAAAAGTGAATTGTGTTCTTTGAAGTCAGAAGTTGTACAGGTAAGTCACAAATATTTTAAAGCTTGCACTGACTACGTAATGGGGCATTTTGAGATAGAGTCAAATACAGAGTAAAAAGAACAATCAAGTGGTCTTGGAAGTAGATTCCAGATCAATTGTGGAACACTTTTATTTTCTTTGAGATCTATATTTTCCTCTATGACGTTATTTCACAGGTTTGCCCCATTGAAACGTCAACAGTCTGACCTTAATATCTCAGTATGTACTTGAAAAATTTTGTCAAAATTTAAGCGCTTTTTCATTCAATTTTAAAGCATATTCTGATACCCTGTGTAAAATTTCAGACTCTGATATTGCCCCAATATTTCGCCATTAAAGAAACAAAGTCAGAATTTTCTTATGTTATGAAGTCAAATGAAAAAGTAAAATGCGATTTTCTCAATTTTGAGAATTTTTCCACAGATTTAAAATCCGTTGAGGCTCCTCAGAAATGTTCTTCATGTTTTAGGAAGTCAAGGGCTGTATGGACCATCTCTCACAATGTTTCAGCAATCAAAGAATCAGCAATGCCAAGAAAACTTTGGATCTGGTTCTAAATCTGGTGAACCATCTGGATGAGAATTTCTTCAAAGGTCCAGGTTGTGGTTCAGTCAATATGATTTCTGGAGAGCACTGGTTTGATTCTATGCCAGTCAAGGATGGATGTACGATGCAAAAACTTTACACCCTCATGTAAGTACGTACATGTAACTAAAATCTGAATGGAAAAAAAGTAGACCAATAAATTTAATAGGCTGTAGAAAACTTTTGTTTTATTCATATCATCTTAATTTCAAACCCTTTAAATAATGCTCTAATCTATCTATGGGTCATATTCTTGAAGTATTTATGGCAATCAATTTTCAAGGATTAACACATATTTTGATTTCAATGGGAAAGTGCACAAAATTCCAATAGGTCTATTTTTTCCCGGTCAGATTTTATTTTGGTTCCCAGAAAAATATACCTTTATGTCCTAGAAGATTGCAGAAATGACTAAAATTTTCAAAATGAAAATGCATTTCAAAATGAAAGAACAAGATATTTTTAAATTAAGCCGATATTTGTAATGAAAAACAGAGGTATGGAAACTATTGGATGACTTTCACAATATTTCAAAATGTATCATAAGTGTTTCCACACCACCAGGGTCAAATACAAAGACTAGAAATGAGCTCTGAAATTTCTCAAAGTGGCTCAATAAAACTAAATTTTCTTAGAATTATTTGACACGACTTTATTTTGCAGAATTTTTATTCAGACTGACACACACGCGATTTCGCGGAATTATTTTTACATTTTATTTATTTCTCATCTCAATTTTTCTTCTTCTGGTCATTGCGGAAAAACCGCCAAATTCAAACTGACTTTGCATCGGACTGAACACTCCCCTCCATTTTTTCTAATTCTAGAAAAAATTCACTTCATATGGCTAGTTAAATCCTCCAAGCCTGGATAATAGTTTTTTAATGAATGTACCGGAGGGAGATACCACGATGATTCGACTTGAGTCAGTTGATACATCTCCAGAATGTTCATCACTTCATCAATATTAATTTCGGGCCACCCTTTATCCTTTGCGGCATTGTATTGATCGACCCTTCTTCCTAAAATCAATCTATCTTTGTCAGTATGTAATGCTGATGTTTTCCATGACATTGAAGTTCCTTTCAATAAAAATTTCAAAATAATTATCATTTTGATAACATCACGGTGTTTTAGAGCGTCAAAAGATGCCAAACTTTCTTTGAGAACATCACTTTTTCTTTTCCTTGATTTCTCTGATGGAGTATTTGATAGCTCCTTGTCTGCTGAAAGTCCAATTTCTTTCGGTGCACCCTTTATCACGGAACTTTCTTCAATGATCACATTTTCCTCTGTTTCACACATTTCATAATCCTCCTCACCGATTTGTACTTCTTCTGCCGTTTCTGGAGCGACAGTCAATTCGATTTCTTTCGGTGCACCCTTTTCCTCAGTTTGAGTCTCTTTTTCCTCAGTGTCCTTTTCAGGAATCACCAAATTTTCAACGTATCTGCCTGGTATTGCCTTTTCATAACCGGTGCGACGTAGTAATGCTAACAACGATTTTGTAGAGTCCAAATTCAAATCTATTGTTGTATGCCCTTGTCTGACTGCCTGATCGATTTTATTTTCTAAAACCGTCTCCCAATTATCCTCCTCTTTAAAGGTAGTAGGTGGCACAAAAACGGGTGTAGTGGGGTCACTGCATCTAAAAGGTCTCTTTTTATTCTTCTTGCTCTTTTTTTGATACAGAAATAATCCACTCTGACGGGTCTCTTTTGTTTCGCCTTCCTCTTGCTTAATCTCTCCCGCTGGTATCGCCAGTGTTGTGCTTGTTGCGCTATTCGTTGACATTTCCTCCTCTTCCTCCGTTATCTCCGATTTGATCTGGAGACTGCTCTGCGCTCGGCAGGTATCGGTTGACAGGGATGTTGTTGTTGTTGTTGATGCTTCTGCTGGATCGAGTTGAAACGTATCCAGATATGGGTTTGGAAAGATGTTTTGGGCCACATAATGGTAGAAAGCTTCATTGATAGAGTGAAATTTGTCCAACTTGAACAAACCATATGTGACATCTTCCACAAATTTTACTTCATAAACTTTAATTGGCATTTGTCCATCTCTCCACATGTATTGTTTGAACTCAGTGTCAAATTCTCTATCCTCTCTGTAAAAATCTCCCACCCAGGTTTGATAGAAATAGGGCAACCCAGTTTTTCGATTTACGTTTCTTGGGGTGAGATGATCCATTCCATACCAGAGCTTATATTTTTCTGGAGGAATGCACTTGTAATTGTGTTGATCAAGCGCCCACGATAATTGTCCTAATCCATCCTTGTCTTTGGTATGTTCATTATCCGCATGATTGAAGCGAAAATGACGATTTTTCATTGCTCTGAAGAGATATTGAGTATTACCCAAAACTGCGTTTTTGAAGAATCGGCGAATGTAACTGCTCTCCATCATATCGAAACTGCCCAAAATGTACAGTTTGCTATCGAAGTCCTTTACTGTAGTACCGAATTTTTGCAATTTTTTCGGGTCTAGTTTGTTAGTGTCCATAATGTACACATCTGCATTTGGGAATCCATAGATCTCGACGTTTTTTGCTTTCTTCTCTGTGTCAAACGAGAAAACTTTGAAATATTTGATCAGTTCTGAAATTTCCACCAACTTTTCGGAATCAGCAAACGAATTTAGCACCTTTATGTGTTTTTTCAGCCGAGCCGGAAATTCAACTTGCAATTTTTTATGAGTAATTCTCGATTTCATAATGTCTACGATGCTTTGTGGTCCCATTTTTAGGTCAACTTTGACAGTTTCACGATTATAGTCATAACAATGTTCGCTGGGGTCAAAATTCACTTCCATCTGTAAAAAGTCTGGATCATCCTCTGCACCGGCTGGAATGCCTCCACTTGGTGTGCAACCTCCTCCATGTGCCTCCCCCAAAACCTCAGTATTACTTTTTTGAGTAAAATGCCACATTTTCACGGTGATAAATAGACTTTTTTCAGTCAGCTGCTCCTTCACAAAAAATGTAAACAAGACTCGATTCAAAAATAGACTATTTCCTAAGACTCGTTTTCAAGTCTCCAAGAAAAGGCGCCAGAGTTTGAACGGAGTTTTTGCCCATCTCTCTTTCACGTCTGTATGATCGGTGTGTACCGGTGTGTAACAAACGTGTAATCAGTTATTTACTAAATCATTTTAGCTTATCCGAAGTGAAGTCGGTGTGAGCTAAAGATTTGGGAGTCTGACCATGAGTTTAATACTTTTATCACCTACTTAAATGTTTTGTTTTCATTTAAAATTTATAAGATTCTAAAGTTTCATTAGCTTTCATCAAAGGAATAATAACAGCTACATTTCTTATAAATAAAGATCTATTAGGCATTTGAATTTCTACCGTTCTAACCAAATTGTCTCTACTTGGTAAAATACGATTAATTCTTCCTGTCTGCCAAACAGTTCTAGGTTTCCTTTCATCAATGACTAAAACTAAATCATCCACCTCTAAAGGAGGAGTTTCTTTTAACCATTTATTATAGTTTTTTATCATTGGGATATGGTATTTCATAAAAACTTTCCATGTGTCGTCCAATACTTTTTGTAAATAAGTCCATTTCTTAGCCAAAGGCATCTGTTTCTTAAAATCTAAAGGTGAAAGATATGTTGCAGCATGACCTGTTAAGAACTGATTAGGACAAATAGATAAACAACTTCTGCTGTCTGAAGTTAATTTGATTAAAGGTTTGTTGTTTAAAAAACTTTCTGCTTGAATACAAGCACTTTGAAATTGGAATAAATCTAAATGGGCATTAGCTAAAGTTTTCCCTAAAGCTCTCTTTAATAATCCAATTTGTCTTTCCCAGAAACCTCCCACATGTGAAGACCTCGGTGGTGAAAAATCCCAGTTAATTTCAGGAAATGAATCTTTTAAATAATTTTGTACATGTTCTGTAAACAAAATAGTATGATCTCTTTTTTCCTTGTGAAAGGAAGTTGCATTATCAGATCTGATACAATATGGTCTCATCTTTCTTGCTAAAAAATTGTCAAACCCTATTTTCAAATCATCTGAGTTAGTACCTGGTACAATTTCTATGTGTACTAGTCTAAAAAGCCCACACACAAAAATCAATATGTAGACTTGCATTTCAGTGCCATTAACATTTACATTGAAGGGCCCTGCATGATCTACTCCTGAATATCTAAAGGGATGACATTTTTTGTCTTCATAACTTTCAGAAATTGGCACCCTGAATTCAGGTAAAGGACCCATTAATTGGGGTTTAGGTTTTGCATCTAACTCTCTGCATTTTACGCACTGATTTATGACTTGTCTAGCTAAAGTTGTAATGCCTATAACTTGGTATTGTTTATTTATTTCGGCTCTAAGATAATCTACTCCTCCCTTGTGCCCTGTTTGCCATTTATGCACTGATGTTACTAATTTCTTAGTTATAAAATTATCTTTGTCGAGCAGAATAGGAAATTTTAAGTCTTCACTCATGCCCCTAATTTCTTGCAATCGAGAACTGGTTCGAATTAATCCATTTTGGTCTATCCAGGGTTTTAATTTTATAAAAGGTGAATTTTTTGGTATTTCGATATTTCTTGTCAAGCAATGTTTTAAATCTTTGAAGGATCCTTGTTGACTTTGTAATAAAACTACAACACGTGGTTTAATTAATTCCCTGGTATCAAAAGGAGGTATAGCATCCAAATTTTTTATTTTTGGAAATTCAAAGGATTGACTTTCTAAGACAATTTTTCGACTTCTAAGGTTCCTATTTCTTTTTTTGCAATTATTTATAAATCTAAACATAAAGGCAATTACTCTTATACATTTGTAAAAAGTTCCAAATTTTTCTAAAAACTGAAAGAAGTTATCTTTAGTTTTGTTTTGTGTTTTTGACAATGTTTTGAGTTTTTGAACACAAAATGGAAAGCTTGGATTATCTTCTGAAACTATTTCTTCTTTGTTTACAGATTTTTCAAACGATTTCAAACAAATGCTAGGATTCTTTATCTCTTTACGAATACTAGGCTCTTCCCTGCATTGTTTTATATTTTCAGCTGTTATAAAGGTTTGCTTGGATTTAAATAATTCCAAAGGGCCAGACCACCAAAGTTCTGATTCCATTAAATTAGAGATGTCACTGCCTCTACTTATTAAATCTGCTGGGTTTAAATCCGTTGATACATATTTCCATTGAGCTAAACCGGTATTTTCATTGATATAACTACATCTATTTCCTACGAAGGGTTTTAAATATGCCTGCATAGAAGATATCCAATATAAAACTGCTTTTGAATCGGTCCAATAATAAATATTTGACTCTAAAATTTGGTATGGCAGGTCCAATTCTAATTTTGTCTCTACTGCTAAGCAAGCTGCTGTCAACTCTAATCTTGGAATTGAAATGTGTTTTATAGGATTAACTTTTCCTCTAGCTCTGATTAACTTTGTGAATATCTCACCTCCTTCATAAAAAGTTGCTAAATAAATACAAATTCCATAAGCTTTTTCGCTAGCATCTGCAAATATGTGTAATTCCTGCTTTTCAAATTTTACTTTATCTTTCTTTATTAAACAACGATCTATAGTTATGGTCTTTAAAGATGGTACTTGCTCTAACCAATGTTTCCATTCTTTTTCTAGATCTATTGGTAAATTCTCATCCCATCCTAAATCCTCAATCCAAGTTTTCTGAAATATTATCCGGGCTGCTATTATAAAGGGTAATATTAATCCCAAGGGAGTATAAATCTTTGCATAAAACTGTATTATTTTTCTTTTACTCCATTTTCCTTCTGGGACCTCAGGTACAGTATATAGTAGCTTGTCCCCACTGGCCCACCAATATAACCCCAATGTTTTACTACCTGCTAAAATCTCATCATCCTTGCTTTTAAATTCAATTTTTTCAGCTAACATATCACTAGAAAACTTTTTCATAACTTCTGTTTCTGAACATGAAATTTTATGTAGTTTCATTCCTGCTGTGCTATGTATCAGAATTAATTGATCTAGAATTTGTTTACATTCTTGTATGCTTTCACAAGAATCTGCAATGTCGTCCATTATCGAGCTCTTTTCAATAGATTCTATAGCTTTCGGGAAATCTTTCTCAAAGTTTTTTGCAGCATGACGTACTGTAAACATAGCACAGCAAGGGCTCCCTCTATTTCCAAAAACATGTCTTTGAAATTCATAAGTAAATATTTCTTTCTTTTCATCTATCCATAAAAATCTATGATATTTTTTATCTTCCTCTTTTAATCTTACTTGCAAAAACATTTCTGAAATGTCTACGCAATATGCTATAGGTTTTGCACGAAATCTAGTGAGAACTTTCGGAATATCATTTATCAAATTAGGACCATTTACTAAGAAATCATTTAAACTAAGATTACTCCCCGTTGGTTTAGCTCTACAATCCATTACTGGGCGAATGCTCTTATTTGACCCTGATTTTTTTACTCCAAAATGTGGGATGTAGTACCCTATGCTCCTATCTGTCTCTGAAATCTTTATTCTTCTGATATATCCTTTTTTCTCCCAATCTATAAAAACCTCTCCATACTTTTGTGTGTCAAATTTTTTATTTTTCAGAAGGGAATTTAATCTTACTTTAGCATAATCATATGAGTAAGGAATATCTTTCTTATCTGCTTTCCAAAGTGCTCCTACCTGAAAACCTCCATCTTTGGCTGGAGTAATTTCTTGTAAAATTTTTAATGCTAATTTTTCATCTTTGTTTTGCGCGAATTTGTTTGACATTTCATAGTTATTTAGTTCCCAACTTTTCGAAATAATCTGATTTAAATTAAATTCCTCATTTTCAGATAATATAATCAAATCATCTTCTAGAGAGAATTCAGTCAAGCTTTCCATTTCCTTTTTACTATCCAAATAACAAGATACGAATGTTGATTTTTGTCGGTGTGCACCGGAGTGATCAACAATCATATTTTCACCTGGATCCCAGTGTGTTCTGGTGTGAGAGGTGTTTGTTCTAAGGTGATAGAAGCTTGAAGTTTGAATTCTCTCCCCCTCTTGTCATTGAGTAAAAGGAAACAATTCTGAAGTTAAATAGTCTTCCTCTTTGTTGATGTCCTCTTTCAGAAAATTGTAAGGTATGATTTGTAAACTTTGAGCAGTTTTACCCATAAGATCTGCCAATTTTTGTTCACCCTCTTTTCCTTGAAAACTTTTTTCTCCTGATTTGTATATTGGCCCATAAGCTACCCAGCCTAATCTACATTCTTTAGCCACAGGGGCTCCCTTGTGTAACGTTAAGGGGGGTGAGAGAGCCTCCGTTAGATATGACAAATCTGAACCGATCAAACCAGCCACTTGACAATTAGGTTTAAATTCAGGGAACTTTACATTTTTGATATGTTCCCAATCCTTTTTCATTTTATTCCAATCAGTGACCTCCAATTCTCCTAAAATATTTGGAATTACTTTCAAAGATATCCTTTCATTACCCCCTTTTGTATCGATTAGCACCTGTGTAACTAAACATTTCTTAGAAGTTATGTTATTACAAACGCCTTGGATCTTAATTTCAACTTCCTCCCCTGTTAATTTTAAGTCTTTTTGGACCTCTTGTGTAACAGCTGTTTGCATAGCTCCAGAGTCCAGAAGAAAATAATATGTTTTAGTAACTCCATTATTTGGGTTGGTCAATTTTACTGGTGTGAGGGGTAAAGAAACTCTTTGAGTAACTTCTTTTAAATCAAGAGCATGAAATTGAAGTTCGTTTTCAGACTCTGGTTCATTTTCTAAACCGTGTTCATATTCTATTTCTAAAGTCGAATCTAAGATCCAAGACTGATTTAAATCCTCTACATTTTTTGCATTGTCCTCGTACATTTGAAAAGCCAGCTGTTTAATATTTTTTCGATCTTTGGTTTTCTTTTCGTAGTGCCAAATTTGTGTGCCATGTAGTAAAGTGGCATGGTTTGATGAACATCCCTCAATTTTACATTTTTCAGCTCTCCTAGGGCAATTATCAATATTGTGTCCTCTACAAAAACACTTAAAACATCTTCCATTTTGCCTACACCACCTTTTGATCTCAATTGCAGTTTTATCTTTTAAACAGGGGCAGTCCTTTTCTGAATGAAACATCCCCATCTCACAGATTTCACACACACTTTCCATGGGAAGAGTTTCACTCAATTGTGTTGTAAAAATTTTAGTTTCCCTATTTTCTTTAAAATTGTTCTGAAACTTATGAGGGCTATGTTTATTGGGGCTGAATGTTTTACTTGGAGATCTATGATTGGTAAAAATCTCTTCAAAATTGACTGGTTTGATACTTTTTGATTTTTTCATTCTCTCTAACTCCCAATCAAGATATTTTAACATATTTTCTCCCGTGCTGTCTTTTTTGAAATCCGCACACCAATCTACGTAAGAATTTGCCATCTCCCTCGTAAATTTCCTACCTATAAGTTGCATCATATAGTTTGTATCCAGCTCATGTTCTCTATTCAAACTTTGAAGAATATTTCTGTAATTCCTTACAACTGAAATTAGTTTTTCTAAATCGGTCTGATTATGAAATTTGACCGTTTTCATATTTTCCAATGCTGATAAAGCTTTTCTTTCTAATGCCCTAATATCTCCATATTTTGCTTCCAAAGCTCTAATTATGGCGCAATATCCCTCAAAAGATTCAATTACCATAATAGAAAGTTCCTGTAATACTTCCTCTGAAACAGCTGCTTGCAGACAATTCATCTTGTCATTGAAATTATAACCTATCCTGTGAACATTGTTTATGAACTTTTGTCTCCAAAAAACGTATTTATCTTGATCTCCTTTGAATTTTGAATAAGTAAATCCCTCTGTAGGTCTTTGAATCTTTTTTGGGTTGGAAGGGGCTGTAGGTATAATATTCCAGGGCGAAGGCAAATCTACGTAATAATGATTAGGCATATCTTCTCTATCAGGACAATTTAGGTTTGTTTCAGAAGCTTTGTTGAATTTCATTTTTCCCAAATTCTCTATATTTTGAAAATTTGCTCCCCTTGATTGAGAAAATGAACTATCAATTGAGTCATTTGAAAAACTTGTGGAATTCCTTGAATCAGAAAATGAAAGATTTCTCGTATCTATTCTAAATTGAGCAAATGCAGCTGTTAACTCTTCCATATGCGTGTCTTGTTCTGATTTCAAAATTGCTAGATCCAAAATTTCCTGATTTGCTATTTTGTTGATCTGTGCTGCTTTTTGAAAACTCGATTTTTGAGCTTTCTGGAAACGTAAAACTCTTACTTTGAATTTGACTTCGGACATTTCTCTTTTTGTAAACTCTATTTGTTGTAAACCTTTTATTACAGAATCAATCTCTTGTTCCAAATTCTCCCTCTCAACCTCTAAATTTTGTACTAAACTTTCAATTTGGGGATGGTCAGACTCTAATAACTGATTTTTAAAAGAGGCACTTTGTTTAGGAGCTAACTGACTAATATCTATCTTTTCACTCTTTTTTACCTGAAATTTGGCTTTGAGTAGATTGTCCAAAGTGCTACTGAAGTTTTGTTCCAACTTATCCGCTGCCTCTTCGTTCATATATTCGTATTGTACTGCTAGGGCTAACAACAAAACCAATTCTTGTTGCAATTTTCGGCTCTTGATTTCAAATTCGCGGAGCTTTTCTAATGTTGTTTCTTGCTCGATTTCATTCAGTAATATGTTGTGTTGAGTGAGCAATTTAGCCTTGAATTTTCTGAAATCTTTTCCATCCATCCTCTCATAGAGGTTGCTCAACTCTTTTGACAACTCACCCTCTGTTATGTTGTCATCATCTCTCGCGGATGCTCCTGTACTGTTAAGTTCTGCTGCGGCCGATTGACCCTGATCAAGCGGCTCAGTTTCCCATCTTGAATCGGTCTCATGACTTTTTGTTGAGTCTATCACGGAAGCTCTATTTGTGATTGTTTGATTTCCTTCATCCATCGTAGATTCTCCTAGACCTAACTTCGCTGGTTGGTTATCTTCTTCCTTTGTAGATTTGCCTCGAGAATTTCGTGTATTACGTTTTTGACGAGCTGATTTCTTAGGGGAAGAAGTTTTCGAGCATTGATCTAAGCCTTTTTCAAACGATTTCTTGGAAATCCTTGTCT
Organism: Longipedia americana; assembly: GCA_028571025.1. Classification (NCBI taxonomy): domain Eukaryota; kingdom Metazoa; phylum Arthropoda; class Copepoda; order Polyarthra; family Longipediidae; genus Longipedia; species Longipedia americana. The sequence continues at coordinate 11,412 of JAOWAT010320505.1, forward strand.
TTCCCATGGCGATTCTGAAAGCAGATATAATGACCAATTTACCAACAACTCACTAAATTTATCAATTTTTTGCAACAATTCCTTCGATTGACAACTTTGCTTTAACCGATTTTGCTCGTTTTCTTTCAATTTATCGACAAATCACCAAGTTCCCAACTTGCAATTACTGTTTTTGGTTAACAAATTTTCGCTTGTCAACCAACTTTTAAATCCAATCCTACTTACAAATCCTAAGTTGAGCCCTGACCGATGAAACTATCACCCACTCTTTCCAATAGTATTTGTCCGGATTGCTGGTGAAATTAATTTTAATTTTGATTTGGAGTTTTCTCTTCTCCTCGCTGTTCCCTCTTGATTGTTTGTTATGACGCCAATGTTTCCACACCACCAGGGTCAAATACAAAGACTAGAAATGAGCTCTGAAATTTCTCAAAGTGGCTCAATAAAACTAAATTTTCTTAGAATTATTTGACACGACTTTATTTTGCAGAATTTTTATTCAGACTGACACACACGCGATTTCGCGGAATTATTTTTACATTTTATTTATTTCTCATCTCAATTTTTCTTCTTCTGGTCATTGCGGAAAAACCGCCAAATTCAAACTGACTTTGCATCGGACTGAACAGCCACGATGGCCTCTTTTGGCTGTTTTGGCCATAGTGATTGCCGCCCATTGGAGATTCTTTTTGGCAAATCTGATATTTTAGCCCTAATTCAACTTTCAAAAGAGATTCCTGACACCCCTGCAGAAGTTTGAATTCAGTCCAACCCTTAATTATACTTATAAAATTAATCTTTAGGTGCAAAGAGAATAAACGGAAGTTGAGACCAGGTATATCTTTCTCTCATTATATTTTAGACAGTTTTTTGTTAATTTTAATGTTGATACTTTGATATTACAATAAATGTGGACACAGTAGGAATGAAGAAGAAGAAAAATAGTTCAGACTTCTTTTGTTGATTTTTTAGAAGAGTATCAATTTTGTAAGGAAATAAAAAAAATGAACATAGAATTCTAAATGTAGGGTGTTAAAGAAAGATAAATCTGTGAGAAAAAGGAGGATTTTCTTTACAATTAAAGCATTTAATTATTTTGCTAATATATTTTTACATAAACTTCTTTTAATTTTGCTGAATATCATCCAACCAAATTCCATTTAAGCATATACGCAATTTGTTTGATTATCTAAATGACTAGTTTTCGTGTAGCAAGAGTTGAGACTTGAAATTTTCTTATTTTAGACTTCTTTCAAAACCCTATTGATAGGTTTCATTCAGTTTCAACACTCGTCGCCAAAATGTTTGAATATTTTATCTTCTTCAATGAGCTCTCTTCTCGTTTTATTTTATTTCCGAATCGATTTGAATGCAGAATAAATTTTTGAGAAAACATCTTCAGTTATTGGAAAAGAAGGAATTTCATTAGCAGTGAGGTTATAACCAATAATGCCATACTTTTATGCCAAAGTATGTGTTGTTGTTGTTGCTGTTGTTTTTGTCGATGGTGGTGATAATACTAGGGTCAGGACTGAATCAAACAAGCACGAAACCGAGCACAACTGCTCCCCTCTGAAAATCTGATTGAAAAATAAAAAAGATTGTTTGAACACAACTCTTTATGTGATATTTATCAAGTGCCTAGTTAAATTTCCAAGTGTTGAAAAAATCATACTTGAGAGTTCCCATTTATGAACGAAAGCTGCCCAATAATGTATGAGAAATAGCATTGAAAATATTGAAAATAGTGTAAATTTTGAAAATTTTGATAATTTTGAGAAATTTGAAAATTTTGAAAAATTTACAAGCTCTGAAAAATCTGAAAAATTCTGAAGATTCTGAAAAATTTAAAATTTTTTGAAAATTTTGAAAGTTCTGACAAACTGGAAAATTTTGAAAAAAAATTGATAATATGAATCCTTGCTCATTTCACCTGCTGTCATTTATGATCAACGCAAAAGTCTTAACGGAATAGAAGGGAAAAAAATCAGTGACGCCTAGAACAGCTCCAGCAGCTGCGCTGACTGGGACCAGTTAAAAAAGTTTAAGACCAGGATAGCACCACCTTGAAAAGTTAGATCAGGGTAAAAATGAGGTTTGGTGAAAAAAATTTGAAAAATAACCTCTCCCGGCCACCCCCTGGGCACTTGAAGTTTACTTCACTACAGGCTTTTTTCCCACTTAATAAGACGCTATTTTGTACCATTTCATAAAGTAAACTTTTTCAGCCTAAGGGATGGTAGGTTGAGGTTATTTTTGAAATTTTTCTTCGCCATTCTTATTGAACTTTTCTGGGTGGTACCTCCTTTGTACAGGTCATTTCAAACTTTCACTACATAACTTAGTCCGGACCCTAATGCTACTCCGGGCCACAATCCAAAAGCCGTTTTTATTGAGCCACTAACTTGTAAACCTTTTTAAATCCAAGGTTTCTCCAACCTCAAGAAGAATCCAAAAAGTAATGAGTATTTCAGACACTAGAGAATCTCTAGTTTCTACAACACATGCACCTTCTATTTTGCTACACTGGTCTGCAAAGATTGATAAAACATTGAAAAAAGGTGACTAGTTAGTTAGTGGCTCAACAAAAATGGCTTTTGGATTGTAAACCACAATTTGAAAATTTGAGACAAAAATTTTCAATCCGACAAGAAAATCCGAAATAACTCAAAATTCTTATAACGACATTTTAATGAATATCCTAATGCGGTAAACATCTGAAGAATTTAATGAATTGAAAGATATGCGAGACTTTCATTTCTGCAGCTTTCATAATCGGTTTAATGATATGAGGTGCTTCTCTCTCTCTCTCTCTCTCTCTCTCTCTCTCTCTCTCTCTCTCTCTCTCTCTCTCTCTCTCTCTCTCTCT
>JAOWAT010320616.1:0-14280 GCA_028571025.1 Longipedia americana
GTTGTTGTTGTTGTTGTTGTTGTTGTTGTTGTTGTTGTTGTTGTTGCTGTTGTTGTTGTTGTTGTTGTTGTTGTTGTGTTTCTTGCTTTCAACAGAACAAAGCTTACCTGAGAAAACTCATGCCTGTGAATAATCCAATTGTTCCACCTGAAAATCAGAAATAATTAATTTTTTCCAAATCACCACAAACCTTTTTAAATGTAAAGAATTATAATCTCACCGAAGTTGGCCAATTTATCAGAAAAAGTTGTCCTCTTATCTTCTTTTACTCTTTGTAAGGTTGGTGTTCCAAGTTCAACATTAACAATAGCTATATCATTTTTCATCATTTCTTTACAATATTCATAGATGATATCTGTTTTCCAAGATACCTTTGGCATAACAGATATAAAATTTTTCTTTATTACTAATTTGTCAAATGAACTAGCCAGAGGAAAAAGCAAAGTCTTTTGAAATGAATAAAGAAATAATACTGGCATCTTTCCACCTTTTTGAGGTTTACAATACTCATCCGGATCAATATCTTGAACAGATTCCCCATAAGGGAATGCAATGTATTCACAGTTCTTCTCACAGTTGCATGTATTTACATATTCTAAGTCATTCATTTTCTGATCAAAACAATAGTTGCCATACATATCGCAAATTGGCTGAAGTTTCCCATATTGAGGATAATTCCATGGAATACATCCACATTCTCTCATACTAAATTTGATCATGCATTCAAATTGGCAACCAGCTTGTGTGTAATTTCTGAAATATAGAATATTATTTGTGTCAATATTTTTGCAATTACCATTACTAACAAGCACGCAAGCCGCGAATGCTTCATGCTTTAAGGCAGTAAATGTTTATTAAAAACAACATAAACAATAACAAGCATGCAAGCCGCTCAAAACCTGATGCCGCCTTTAAAGCCAAAACATGCTAAGAAAACATTTTTTCAAATAAGATAAAGAAAATAAATGGAAAAGGGCTGAAGCATCACAATGTTTACCAGTTTACGCACCCACTCACTCTCAATGTGCAATTATTTTTTCTGAAACCTCATTTCCAGGCATTGTGTTCTATGCCTGAAACTGTCACCCAACATTACCTTTGCTGGAGTCTTGTGATGTGACGCGACACAGTCTTCGCCAGAGTCACATCACTTGACGAGACACAGTTTTAGCAGGAGTCAAATCACATGACGCGACGCAGTCTTCGTTGTCTTTGCCGGAGTCATGTCAAGTAATGCGACACGGTCTTTATAAAGACACATGACACTACAAGATCTTCACTAAAGAGATGCTTTGGCGAATGTCCTCGACAAGCTCATCCTTGACACGACATGGTCTTGGCTAAAGAGATGCTTTGGGGAACATTCTGGATGAACTCATCCTCATCATCCAGATCCAGGAGATGATGCTTCAAAAGTAGTCTAAGTGCCACAAAAAAGTGGCTCCTAGACCTGCTTCAAATTCTTTGAAACAGGTAAAAATAGTAAACTATATTTCATTTACTATTACCTAAACTATCTTTATTGCTATAACTTGAATAAATCATTGAAGCAGGAAATATAATAGTGAGGGGTTAAAACTTAAAAATGTATTCAAAAAGTTAGCCTTGGGTCTTTTCCAGCGGTCAAAAAATCATTAAGTAGTCAAATATATTTTCATTCATGGAAAATTTGAAATGAATGACAGCATAAAAATATCTTACTTCATTAATTCCATATTTTCAACTTCATCATGATATTTACACAATCTTTGGTTGAGATTCAGTTCCCTTAATTTCTTGGATGCAATAGTTTGTGATGGAAAAACTTTTATTTTTGTTTCTCTTCCAGCCTTAACCTCAACTTGACTTCTTCCAACATCAAAAGCATCATATTTGTTGCTGAAAAGACACATCAATTATCATTATTTTTACAGATTGATTTTTCTAGGTATATCTTTCATGTTGGACACTAAAGTTTACCTGATGCCAATGTAGAATGATGCAAGTGGAGTTTCTCTTCCTTTATGGTGCTTGAAGAATGATTGTCCATCTGAAATCATAGTATATGTTTGAATACAAGTTTTTAACTAAATCCCTTGTCAACAAGAAAATTTAATGAACACAAGTTACAAGACACTGATAATCTCACAATAGGAAGAATATGAATAATTGAAAAAAACCAACCACATTCAGATCTCAATGTGCTCAATTGGACTTGCCATTGGCATCTGTCCTCCTTTATGGACAAGTGAAATTAAAAATACCAATTCAACAAATTCTTTCACAGTCATCTCTTTGATTCAGTGATGCTCAGGTCAATTCCCAAAGGACACAAAGATGCTCTTGTGAGAAGTATTTAAGGTTTTTAAATAGAATTAAAATTTGTCTCTAATTCAAATTACATTAAAGGGAAGCTGACCTCAAAATTTAAGTTTGGCTAAGAATGAAGCTTATGCCTTGAAATAATTTTCCAATTTAACAATTTTTTCTCAAACTTGATTTTGTTAAAGATAACAGCAATATCATTTTTAAAATAGAGTTAGAATTTTCTAGGGTTTTATTGCACACCCTAGTCATGTAACATTTGTAATGTAAAATTCTGGGAAAATATATCACACTTAGAATAAAATTTGGATCAAGAACATACTCACATCTTTTGTATTATTACGATATGTGATAGACTTTCCCAGATTTTTACATTATAAGCTTAACATGACTAGGGAGTACAATAAAACCTAAGAAAATTCTAACTCTATTTTAAAAATGATATTGCTGTTATCTTGAACAAAATCAAGTTTGAGATAAAATTTTTAAATTACATAATTATTTCAAGGCATAAGCTCCATTCTTAGCAAAACTCAAATCTTGAGGTCAGCCTCCCTTTAAATATAGTCCAACTTTAATATTTTATTATGAAGAATCTAGAATAAAATACCACTGGAAAATATGAAAAAAATGTTTGCTTCTATTACTAAGAAAATATATTAATTAAAACATTTTCTCTCAAAAACCTCATATATCTTGTACACCGATTCCTTAAAAGCAATAGAAAAATGTCCCAATTTTTGTTCTCTCCAGTAGAATAGAGCCCAATGAGGATCCTCAGAAAAAGCATTTTTGAACCAAAGTCTTGTAAAGAAGAATAAGAACAACAACAATAACAGGAAAAATCTGCATATTATTAATGATAAAATATTCTGTGTTAATTATACCAATAAAAATTCGTAAGCTAGCTCTTGTTCCAACACCTTTCCCATTTGCAATTTTTGCTTCAGCTGAAAACTGAAATATTTGCTTCATTAATTCCTTATGATCTGAATCAGCAAATAATTCATTAATTGAAAGTGAATTGTAAGAATAGCAGAGACCTCTATTAGTCATCATTGGTTGGAATATGGAGCAGTTTGGAAATTCTGACAACCTGCCCTTTTCAGAACAAAATGGAATCAAAGTTCTTTTATACTGTCCATACTTTGCATTGATACTTCTCAATTTTATCTGCCCATCATTCACATATGTGGAAAGCTCGGTTGATACAAACAATTTTTGATTTTTCAAAATTTTATTTTTTCCCATAAATTCTGAAAAGCAATTTTGATGACAACCCTTTGGGCCGAGAAGAAAATCAGGATGAGTATCCAAAAACCCTAAGAAAATTTTTGGAGATCTCCTTTCAAATCAATATTTTGATAGTAATAATGGGTCTTAGAACCACTTTTATTGGGAAATCCTTTTAATTTAATATCACATTGTGCAATCTACAAATACAAATCTACCCTGTATTTGCCACTTTTAAATAGGGCCCGGACTTCTTTATGTAGTGAAACACAAAATATGCCCGCTGGACCTTGAAAATACATTTAATAGACGTATTTTGGTTAAATATTAAGATCGCTGAAGAAAAATTTTAAAAATATTTCGTCCCACGGCAGTTCTAGGCCCTCAAAATTTACTTCATAAAACAGCAAATTTCGGTGTTTTGGGAGGTTTTAGGTCTCCATTGAAGTAAACTTGAAGGGCCTTGGGACGAAAAAATACAATAATACTTTGCAAAAAATATTTGATTAGCAATCATTTTTGGGTCAAACTACATCATTTAAGACTCTTAAACTGAAATTTTGAAGCGACATTAGATTTTGTCCTGACCCTACTTTTACCTCATTCTCATTAAACTTGATATTTTCATGCAATTGAAATTTTTAAGAGGAATATGGCTTGGTTTTTTATGTTACTTCCTCTGTGCACATCGATAAAAATTGAAATTTACAGTAAACTTCAGGCTGCTGTTGCGTCGGGGTTGTAATAAAAAAAATCCGAAAAAAATGTATTTGCGTATTTATTAAGGTCTAATCTAAATATTAAAGGCCGTCCCATAAAAATCTGGAAGTTTGTTGTACACCCTACTGTTATACAAAACTTTTTGAAAATCTTAAATGTGCATCAGAAACTGGAAGACATTTTCTTTCAATAGAATCAACATGTTATAAATGAAATATGCATGGAAAGCTGTGTTTTCATATGTACAATGCACATCATCGAGATGGGATTCAAAAATAGTTAATAACAGTTGTGATATTGAATTATTAACATTTGCACTTTTAAAATCTTTAATGGCTGTTTTCTTTACTATTATTTTGTGGCATAGTTTCATGTGCTGTTAGTAAAAATATAGAAGTAGTCAAAATTACAGAAATGGAATTATGAAAAACATATCTTTTGATAACTTGCTCCAGCAACGTTCAACAATAGAATTAATGGAAATCAATTAATTTTACAACTGAATAGAAAATAGTGTAAGAAGAACTTGCTAGACGTTTGTATAAGCCAAAAATGGAGCAATTCCATGAAGCACCTGTTCTAAAATTCTTCAGAAGCGAGATTACGGGGCTAAAATGAATTTATTAAAGTAGTAAAATTTCCACTTCTTATACAATATAAAGAGTTGTCAACATTCTAAAATTGAGTTCTAGTTTGTTCCTACCCAGTTACAAATTAGCAAATAGAGGAAGATTATTCCACTAGGATCCTCATTCTTAGAGCAAACATTCATCTTTCAACACTTGTTTTAAGTGACAGAAATTTACTGATATAAAACAAATCTACACTATAACATTCTATAACTATTCAAAATGACCAATAAAAATTTTAAGAAATATACTTTGGGCACAAAAGTTGGAGCCCTGGTTAATGCCAATAAAGCCATTCATGTTATGAAAGTTAGCTCCAGAAAAAGGAGGCTATATAGAAGACTGAAATATGGCTTATTTTTTCTCTTGATCATTTTCTTTCTCTTGGTCATGGTTTTGACGACTCTACATATTGCGGAAGAAGCTGAAGAAGGTGAGATTTTACCATCTACTTTTATAATTTCACATAAAAAGTCTTGCTAATGAATTATATTAAGAATTTCATTTAATGAAATTGTTCCATTGCCTTGAGATGTTATAGGATCTTGTAATTACTATTTTCCACTCAATATTGTACCCATATTGGTAACACCAAGTTCTGAACTGCTTTTTAGTTCTACAAACAGTCTACAATTCATGGTAATTATCAAATGATTGATAAAGAAATAAAAGATTAAACCCTTGATCAAATTCAGTGTCTCCAATCCAGTCCCGCATTGGAAATTAAGGAAAGATTTTCTCGGGATTTATACTTCTATGGCCTCTTTTTTTCACTCACGGAAAAAATAGGGCTTGGATCTAATACTCATAGTCTATCGTGATCTGTCTGCATTTCTCTTTCCTCTCACGCATTTCACTGCTCCAACAACAACTGCAACATGACTTACATCAGCGCCACCATTTCCTGCAGCATTCCTGCCTATGAACCGAGAGATCCCGGTTCGATTCCCGGTGATACCAATTTTTTTCGTCTTTCCTTTTTTTCATCATGATAATCATCATCATCATCATCGGCAGCAGCAGCAGGAACAACAACAACAACAACAACAACAACAACAACAACAACAACAACCATCATCACCACAGCAAGAACACCCATAACTTCACCAACATCACTATCAATTTCTAATCCTGCTCCTCCTGCTCCTCCTAATCCCCATTATCATCATTGTCATCATCACCTCCTACAACAACAGCAACAATATCATCATTATCACCACCAACATCCTTACCACCAGTACCATTATCATTATCTTCATCATCTTCTTCATCATCATCATCATGATTATCTAGTTTTTCCTATAATTAGATAACTCATTTTCATTTATTACACTCTTAGAAAATGAGCACATACCAATTACTATCATATTTAAATTCAACCTTCCCTCTCTAAGCAAAACATCAATGTCAAAATTTGGATCATTCATGGGCACGCACCTCATATCATGAGGGGGGGGGTTGGTAATGAAAACAAAGTCAAAGATCTAATTATAGCTAGGGCAACAATCCCAAATATATCCCCAAAATAAAGTCCAGGTTAGGTTAGATTAACACTGCCACCGAAGGCGGCTACACTAAGTAATCAATCCAAATATTTTTAGGGCAACAATCCAAAATGTACCCCAAGATAAAGTCCAGGTTAGGTTAGGTTAACACTGCCGCCGAAGGCGGCTACACTAAGTAATCAATTCAAATATTTTTAGGGCAACAATCCAAAATGTACCCCATGATAAAGTTCTGGTTAGGTTAGGTTAACAATGCCGCCAAAGGCGGCAACACATAGTTAATGATCCAATTATAAATCAGGATTTCTAATTGTTCTCTAATATAAGTAATATTATTGAGATATGTGAAATTGAATAACAAGTTACTTTACTTTAGAAAGATAAAAAAACTTTTTATTTCTTATTTACTTTTGAGAACATTTTATATTTGAATAAAATATGTCATATACAAGTTTCTCACTAGATGGAGTTAGTTGTTTCCTGTATTATAATTATTTTATTCAAATATAAAAACTTTTCTTAATCATTCAAATAATGCTGGAAAATTTTCAAGCTTCAATTCACTCTGCCCATCAAGGGCAAAGTGCTTTCTGAGGAATAGGTTTAATCCTATTTACTGTATCTATTTGGTACAATTTTATTGTTGGTAAAGGCAATCTTTCCAACCAATTTTTTGGGGAAAAGACTTTCTTTCCAGCCGTTTTCTTTTGGAAAACTCATTTTCCAACCTCTCTGGGTAAATTGGGTTTTATCCTTTTCATACTGCATTTTTAGGTGCATATTTTTTGGGAAAAGATAACCTTTTCAACCACATTTTTAAGAAAGAGAATGTTACATACATGTCATATTTTTCAAAAGCCTCATTCTTTTCAACCACACTATATTATGAAAAAGTATTCATTTACTACATAATATCAAGACAACTTCTCTAAGAAAATGATCATGCCCACTCTTAATGTCATTGCATATAGGTTCTGGCCCCCCTCTTGAAAAAGTAGTGGCATGTCCAGTCTTACATGAATAGACATTTGTTGTCTTATTTGTGTTCTTTATTGGAAATGGAGATGGAAAAAATGTTACTACAAGCACTTTGAAAATAGACATTTTCAAAGTTTTACGGGAAAGTGCAACATACGTCATATAGTCTAACTTCTAAATTTCATCTTAAGTCAAAACATTTTGCTGCTACTACTCTGTTCACTTATGTCATTATGCCACTTTACGTACGTGAAAGCATACATGTATGATGAAAACAGGTAAATTTTGAGGTTTCCTGTTGAGCCAATTTCAAGTGGACGGAGTAGTACTACTCTCGTTTTAGATTACAAGTGTATCATGATAATAGCCGTACGTTGTACTGTAATGTTGTCCAAATATGAGAGAGAAGAAGAAGAGAAAGAAGAAGAAGAAGAAGAATAAGAAGATGATGAAGAAGAAAATTTTGATAGAAAAAAAGGTTCAAAACTTGGATGGTTTGAACTCGGGCCCCCTGCCCAGAAATTAAGTATGCTATCCACTATACCAATTTGATTTCCTAACCAAATGAGGAAATTTAAGATACTATATTTGTATGAAGGACAAGTAAGAGCTCTGATATCTATCTATATAGATCACTTTTTCTCTTTCTCACTAACGCTGAGATTCTTTGGTATAGTGGTTAGTGCTTCAGACTGTCACTCTGGGGTGCGTGGGTTCGAGACTGCCTTCGGGCAAAATTTCTTTGAACCCAAAATTTCATGAAAATAGACCATTTTCATGAAAATTCCCAAAAGTGGCGCCATCTCATAGAAATATAAGCAAAAAACCACGCAAGAAAATCGGTGAAAAACGGGAAGGCAAGGAGTATTAGACGAGCCCCAAAAATAGACCTTTTCTACCTCCCATAAGAGTTTCAAGCCAAAATATTTCATATAAGTGTGCCATATAGCTTACTCCTTCTGGCCCATAAATATGACTTTAAAATTTACCTTTATTTTCCATTTTTGGCTTATTACTTGGACCAGGGGAAGTTTTAAAGGGGTACCTTATTATTGCAACTTGTTGCTCTTTTCAACGTTTATTAATGTCATTTTTTCGATTTATTAATGGAAAAATGCCACAAAATGACAATTTCTCATCTTTTCAATAACCAACTGATCCTAAATTTAGGTATTTTCTGCAAGAGTTCCTCATGAAATCCTTTTACATATTAAACAATTTACTAAAGATGTTTACTTAAAAAGTTTATGGGGGCAATACAAACCCTACTGTCCATCACAAACAAACAAATTTGTCCAAAAACTTAACCAGAGTATAAAAAACATTCCTTACCTACTCAGGTGCAGGGCTTAGATTGGGGACACTGTGCATAATTTCTAATATTAGGAGATATCATGGAAAGTACTACAAATGCCCCCACAACACAAATTACCACAACGTACTCAAAAACGGTAATAACAACCACATCACCAACAGAACAGAAGACAATGATGAAGCCCAAATGGAAAACCAGAAGGAAAATAAGAAAGAGAAGAACAAGAGCAAATGTGATGACAACTCTGAGTACAACTAGATTAGAAACATCATCATCTACAGTGAAGATGACAACTTTCAAGACAACATCATTGATTCTGACAACATCTTTGTTCAAAACAACAAAATTGATGACCACCACAATCAATACCACTTCAGCAACAATTAGCTCCACAGTCACGTCAACAAGCCAATCTTCAACTCCTGGAATAAGTGAGTACTCAAATCAATAAAAATAAGTTTTTGAATATGATTAATGAAATGAAAAATCTCTGGGTGCGTTTCTTTGAGTAGGGCCTCCGGAAATAAGGAATGGATGAACCATTCATATTACTAAGTGAAATATGAAATCTGTAATTGATTATTTATTCTGATGACCATTCATCACAAATACAACATTACATTTTATTCCTGTCATTTCATTGACATTACATTAACACTCTTGATACATTCATTGGTTAACTTTTTGAAAATCAATTTTCTATTGTAGATGAACCGTACATAAAGAAGATACATGTAAAATCTGATGTCAGAATCCATTATGCTTATACTGAAGTATCAGCAAAGATAATAAATCCCAGATATGACAAGCAAGAAGTAGAATTCTATGTAGTCTTACCCAAAGATGCTTTCATCACAAATGTGATCCTTGATGGAACTATCTTGTTTCCAACAGATTTTGTCAAGAAAAATGACATCATTGAGAAAGTTGTTCAAGGATCTGGGAAGAATGGAGACAACACCATACATATAGCTAGAGAAGGAAGCATTTTTACTCTTCCTGTGATTCTGCAAACTTTTCAATCTATTCAAATTCTTGTAAAGTATGAAGAGCTTCTCATGAGAAAAGGAGGTGTTTACAGGAATGTTATTTTCTTGACTCCAACATTAATTGTTGAAAAGTTTGACATTGAAGTCTTCTTAAATGAAATACTTCCCATCACACATGTACACATTCCCAATTTGAGACTGAAACATGAAGAAATTCTCAGCCATGAAGAAAATCAATTTGCAGACGTTTCAAGAAATAGGCATAATCCAACTCATGTTCACATCTCATTCAGTCCTATGGAGCAGTACAAAGACCTCATACAAAGAAAAGAATTTGAAGCAGAATTTTCTGTTGCATATGATATAGACAGAGTTCATCACTGGCCACCTGACACTGCAACATATCAAGGGTGCTTTGTAAATTTTATTGCCCCAGATCATTTGCCTGAACTGTCAAAGCATGTTATATTTGTCATTGACCTCAGTGGATCTATGATGGGCAAAAGACTGGAACAACTTAAAGATGCCATGGTTATGATTCTTGATGCAATGAGACAAGATGATTGCTTCAACATCATTACTTTTAGTACATGTGTTCAGCATTGGAAAATTGATCCCGCTGTACAAGTGACATGCTTCAGAGCTGAGGAAGACAAGAAATTTGAGGCACTGCAACATGCAATGTCATGGGAAGCAAATGGAAAGACAAACATACATGATGCTCTACAGGAAGCTCTAGATTTAGCAGAGAAACTACAAAATGGGACCATGATATCTGAAGGGACCAAACAAATGATAATGTTCCTCACTGATGGCAGAGATAAGAATAGAGAAGCTAGTATAAATCATACAGCACACAGGTAATTATAATGGGTAAAAAGAATATATCATTTATCAAATTCCTTGTTTCCGAGCCAAGTTGATATTGCATAAAATATAGCCAAATTTGATTTGATCTGACTTTGCTTACCTTGATTTAGGAGAAACAAATACCCAGTTTTCCACTGTCTAAATCATTGTAGAATTGACAAATTTTGAATTGAGTCAATTAGTTCTTTTGAAAACTATTTTAATGTTCAATTTTCCCAGGAGCCATTTTATCAGCAGAAAGATATTTAAGTTATAATTAAGATAATTCATGATAAATTTATTACACATGAATAATTATTAATTTAAATCAATTTCCTCTTTTTCAGAAACAAATTTTTGCAAATCCCCATTTTTGGTCTTGGTTTTGGTTCCAATGCAGATGCAGATCTGATCAGGAGAATATCCACTGACAGCAATGCCTTTCCGACTTTCATTTCTGATGGCCTCAATTCAGTGATGCAGTTGGAAACTTTCTTTGAAAACATAAAAAGTCCTCTCCTGGATGATGTCTCATTTCATTACAAAGAAAAATTGCTGGTTAATCCCATGATTCCAACATTTTTCAAATCCAGTGAATTTATTGTTAGTGGGTGTGGCACACAACCATCAGATGTCACCAATAAAAAGATTAGATTCATGGGAAAAGGAAGGAAACACAACAAAAACATGCTTTTATCTTTTTGTATTCCTCAATTTATTGATGGGAATCTGTTTCAAAAGAAACCAACATTCCAATATCCAAACTCATGTGTCAGATCCAAAGCTAAGAAATTAATTGAAAAAGTAAGGGATGTCACACTTGAAAGAATTTGGGCTATAATGAACATGAAAGCCAAACTTTCCCAGAATAATGATAATGAATCTGATCTAATCAAAAATATTAGTAGCAAGTATAATTTCCTGATTCCAGGAAGGAAATTGAAAGTAAAGGCAATCAATCCCCAAGTGGTCCAAAATTCAAAATGGTATGAAGACCGACTCTTCTCATTTGGAAGCGCTTTCAAAGAAACTCTAATGTGGTCTGGCAATGATAGATATCAAAGATACTCAAAATTTCCCATGGATATTTTGTACTCATTTATGAACTTGACAAGAGACAGAATGATTCTTTTTGATATGAACAAAATCCTCAACAACAACAAACCTAGCAACAATAATACTTCCAACCACATTACAAGTAAGAACAATATTACTAACAACAAAACTAGCAGCATTGATATTTTGAAAAACAAACCAAGCAGTATTGATTCTTCCAACCACAAAACAAGCAAAACTATTCCCTACAACAAAATCAGTAACATTCATATTTCAAAAAACAAAATCAGCAAAAATGGTACTTCCAACAACAATAACAATGAAACCTTACTACTGGAGAGTAACATTCCAAAATTACAGGATTCAAAATACCCATACTTGAATCAGAGCTGTTTTGCCATATTATATTCCAAAACATATCTTAGAGGACAACAGTCAAATATCATTACTGACAATATGCCAAATTTATTGGACATTGACTTTGATGACAAAATCACTTCTCTTATTGTAATGGGCCCATGTATCGTTGAATTGTTTCAGGAGCAAGACTTCAAAGGCAAATCTAAAGTCTTAGGTCCAGGTGTTCACAACAGCGCATCAGCCTTAGGTCATCTCTTGAGAATCATTTCATCTCTCAGGTTCATTCGCTATGCCTCATTCAAGTGCCATCTCACATTTAATTTTCAAGTTAACAGCTATGTTCTCCTAGAAAGTGATCAGTTGATGCCAGTTGACAATGAAGGATGGAATTCTGCTGGAATCATCAATGCTGAAGGCGACTGCTGTTGGCGCTTCCAATTGGAAAATACCTACCCAACCCAGACAGATGTTCTGTTCAACAAATACATGTCTCCAACCTGGATGTTTGATGTTATTCAAATGAAATCAGCAGCTAAGAGCATGGAATGTCAAAAAATTGAATGCAAATTAAAATTTTATAGCAACAATCATGGAAATATTATTATCAGTAAAAACATGATGGACATCAGTGAGTTGGGATACAAGTTGCCAGAGGATATTCAGTTATTCAAGGTTGAAGGAAGATGTTGCTGGAAACTGTATGAGAAAGAGAATTTGACTGGAAATTACATCCTATTGAATGGATTTTCAGAACAGACTTCTGTTAAGGGAATTGAGTCAAATCATGAAAAATTACTAAAGTTTCATAATTCTTATCATTACTGGGTTACTTTTCAAAGTTCAGGAAGGTATTTTGCAGAAGATTTCCAAAAAACCAGATCAGTGGAAAAGATTGATTGTAAACGCTCATGTTCTATTGAAGTATTCTTTTCTCCTTACTTTCTTGGAAGATCTGTCAAAATTCATCATGCCATCTCTAACTTGAGCTCTTTTAGCCAAAATCAAAGAATTGTGTCAATACATACAGTTGGTGCATGTTGTTGGAAGCTCTACAGTAAAAGCAACTTCAGTGGGATCAACTATTGGTTCAACGGAAACTCAGCCTATGACTTGCTGCATCTTCCTGTCCTCTCAGTGAAGCCATTCAGTTGTGGACTCAAATCTTGTCTTCTGGAATTGTTTTCCAAGGTGGAATTTGTTGGAGATGGCGCTATTGTTGATGGACCAATTGTGGACCTCTCTGTGTATGACATGAACTACAAAGTGGCCTCAATCATCATTTCTGGTCCATGTTGCTGGAAGATATTTACTGGGAAAAATTTTAGTGGTGATTCAAAGATATTTCCTCCTGGACGATATGATGGATCTTCTAGCATGGGGAAAGCGTACAAGACAGCAGCATCTGTGAACATCATTGATTGCATAGAATTATACAAAATATGATTAATGCACAAACCATTTGCTAAGCACATCTACATATTTTCTGCTTTTCTGAATTTCAGTTTTCATTTCTGAACAAATAATCTTCTTTTTAAATATGCTAATTTTCAAGAAATATTTTTTTCAATTTTAGAAGTTCAAATAGGAAAAAATGTAAAACATTTGTTAATACAATTAAACTTCATAAATCGTTCTTTCTATTTTTGCCATTTATTTTGTTACCTTCTTTTATAACACCAAGCCTGTCAATAAAACTTGCTGAGTAAGTGATCAATTTACTGCTTCTTTCAATTTCTAGTGGACGAAGTAGCATTGAACAATTCAAATTGAAATAGATTTTCATCTGTACCTCATCCTTGAATAACTGAAATTAGAATGATTTCTTTTTCAAACTCTATTAATTTTTCTAAGAAATAGTAAATTGAATTGTTTTATTTCAATTTTGAATTAATTGTATATTCAAGATTAACATATCACCAATGTTCAATTATCTAATTTGATTAAAAGTGATTCCTAGAATGTGAAATTGTAACACAATCTTACGTTTTCTCATTGATTTTCGAAACATCTCTATGAAAAAGCAATTAACACAGAAATAATATATAAATAATTCATTGGCTTTTACATTTCAAAAATGTTATGCAATAAGTAGAAAAATAACCATAATTTTATGTAAGAGTTCATCATGAAAGGTCGGATTTTGATTTGTTCTCTCATTGTAGTAAATCAATTGGGTCACTTTGGAATTTTCTACTCTATTTAAGTGCACTATTCTTTATTCACATAATAACTTAACGAACTTTGATATATGTGAGCGAGTAACAAGGAACCCTTGGCCGAGGATTTTTTCATTGAAGTAACTTTTGAAGTGGATTTTCGAACCAGGGGTGCATTTTAGATCT
>JAOWAT010320727.1:0-14277 GCA_028571025.1 Longipedia americana
CCAAAAGGCTCTTTTTTACCTCTTTCTTGCCTGATAATATGAGAAATTAAACCAAATCCAGGTAAAATAAGAATATACACTTCAGGATGGCCAAAGAACCAAAACAAATGTTGATAGAGCACTGGGTCTCCTCCTCCTCCAACATCGTAAAAAGAAGTGTTTAAATTTCGATCGGTTAAAAGCATGGTAATAGCCCCCGCTAATACCGGCAAAGACAGTAACAAAAGAATAGCTGTTACTAGAACGGCTCAGGCAAAAAGAGGTATTCGATCTATTATAAGACCTAAAGATCGTAGATTTCCTAATGTACTAATAAAATTAACTGCTCCTAAAAGAGAAGAAATCCCAGCTAAATGAAGTGAAAAAATAGCAAAATCGACAGACATTCCTGCGTGAGCAATGTTTAAAGATAAAGGAGGATACACTGTTCAACCTGTCCCAGCCCCTCTCTCTACCAAAGAACTAGAAAGAAGTAAGATTAAGGCGGGAATTAAAAACCAAAAACTTATGTTATTTAAACGAGGAAAAGCCATGTCCGGCGCTCCTAATATTAAAGGCACCAACCAATTACCAAATCCCCCGATAAGAATAGGTATTACTATGAAAAAAATTATGATAAAAGCATGCGCCGTAACCACCACGTTATAAATTTGATCATCTCCAATTAAAGAGCCAGGTTGCCCAAGCTCTATTCGAATAATTATTCTTAAACCTGTCCCAATCATTCCTGATCAAGCCCCAGAAATTAAATACAAGGTCCCGATATCTTTATGATTACAAGACCATAGTCATTTGACGTATGACATTATACATGTACAATGTCACACTACGTTCAACACCCTTATCATCTTGTTGATGAGTCTCCTTGACCTCTTTTAAGTTCTTTTGGTGCTCTTATGATCACCACAGGCTTAGTTAAATGATTTCACACCTACTCGCCTTCCTTATTTCTTTTAGGCTCCTTGATTACCCTACTTATTATGTTTCAATGATGACGAGATGTGAGATTTGAAGGTACCTTTCAAGGCCTCCACTCTTCTATGGTTGAGCTCGGCTTACGATGAGGTATAACTTTATTTATTATCTCTGAAGTCTTTTTTTTCGTATCTTTTTTTTGAGCTTTTTTTCATAGAAGACTAGCCCCCTCTCCCGAAATTGGAGCCTCTTGACCCCCCCTAGGAATTCTCCCCTTTAACCCCTTCCATGTTCCCCTTCTTAACACAATTATTCTTCTTTCTTCAGGAGTTACTGTTACTTTAGCACATCACGCCCTCATCAAAGGCTCACATTCTTACGCCCTTCAAGGCCTTAACATTACCGTGACCCTAGGACTCTTATTTACTGCCTTACAGGCTCTTGAATATTTAGAAGCTTCTTTTACTATTGCGGACAGAAGCTACGGTTCCACTTTTTTTATTGCCACCGGATTCCACGGTCTTCACGTCATTGTTGGCACTTCTTTCTTAATTGCCTGCAGACTTCGTCACGCCAAACACAGATTTAGGAAGTCCCATCATTTTGGCTTTGAAGCCGCTGCCTGGTACTGACATTTTGTTGATGTCGTATGACTCTTTCTTTTTATCACTATTTACTGATGAGGAAGACTATTTAGAGATAGTATAAATATTACTTTTTATTTACACTAAAAAAATGAGCCCTTTCTCTCTGCTCTTATAGTTTAAAAAAAACACAGGTCTTGTAAGCCTGAGATAGGCCTCCTTAAAAGCTTTATTTTAATCTTAGATAACTCTACCTAAATCTAATTTATATATATAATTTTTCAACGTTATTTTACTATTAATTTAACTAATTTTTTCAATTTACCCTTCTAAAAATATAGATTTTCCTCGGGCTAATAAAGTGCCAGCAACCGCGGTTAAACTTTACGATTTAGTAGAGATTTAGTAAGAATTAGATTAAACCATCAGTCTATAGTTCCAAATTAACCCTGAGATTATATCTTAAATCCCTCTAAACCCCCTTACCAAAATGAGTTAGAATTCATGTAGTGTTAAATTTATCTAAAGAAGTAGACTTTTTAAAATTTAAAAGAATTGGCAGTAAATTATCCCCATCAGAGAAATTTGGGCCTAGGAAAATCCCCCTTATGATTCTACTAGTTCTTTCTCAAGTGTGGTTGTTTTAAGAAAATTGTCTTATTTTATTTAAATCAAATAACATTTGGTTAACTTGTTTACCCTGAATTGCACTAAACAATTTTTAACTTTTTTAATAATTTTCGGATTTGAAAGTAAATATTATATATTAAATAGGTTTTAATTTAGGTTCATATTGTCCGTCACTCTCTCTTAGAGATAAGTCGTAGCAAAGTAAGACTAGTGGAAACTGGTCTTAAATTTTTCTATAATTGATATCTTTTTTTTAACACTAAGACTTATCTTAGCTATGCTTATTCTTCAACAAACTCACCCTCTTAATTTCTCTTTAAACTTATTGGCTATCTCCGGCCTCACAGGAGCGTACATTATACGCACTCTTAGTACATGAATTGGCCTAAGTCTAATTCTTATTTTTATGGGGGGTATAATAATTATCATCCTCTATGTCAGAGCCTTGGCCAGTGAAAACAAATTTAGCTTAACTTCTGCAACCCCCTTTATTTTGCTTCTCGCTTTAATTAGCCTTCCTCTCTTTCCCTCTGGCTCCGCCCCAGACTCTCCTTTTAATCCGATTTTTTCTCTTTACTTAGATTGCTCCAGCCACTCTCTCCTTCTTTTACTTTTTTATCTTTTGCTCACTTTAATCGTAGTTGTTAACATTAGTGAGTCTCACCATGGTCCTGTGTCCATATGAAATTAATTTTTAGAACTCTAATTTTTTTTACTATCGTGTTTACAAGCTCTTATTTTTCCCTACTCTGACTTTTTCTTATTCTAACTTTCAGACTAATTAGTCTTAACTTTGTTAAATCTTGAAATCATGTCTTTTTAATGCTTTTAAATCTGGAGCTCCTAGGGTTAGTTTTTATTATATCTTTAACTTCTTTAGCCTCCATTGCTCTTTTTAATAGAGAATTATTTTTTATTTTTTTTACTTTTGCAGTATGCGAAGCTAGGCTAGGCATTGCAATCTTAATTTTCTTTTCTCACGCTAAAGGAAATGAGTCTATATACTCCCTTTTAAACGTCTAATAGTTTAGTATAATTTATTATTTGTAATTTCCAATTTCAAGATCTTTTAAAGAACTATTCTTTGTCTGGCAGAATAGTGCATTAAACTTAGAATTTAAATATAAGAATTTTCTTGACAAAGACAATATTAAGTAATCTAAAAAAGATTTAAAATTTTTAATTTTATCATGGGTTACCCCTTAATAAATTCCTCAAATATCGGCCTTTAATTGAATATTTTGAACTGTCTTTTTTTTTAGATTTTTATACCTTTCTTCAGTTAAAACTTACTACCTAAAATAAAACTATGAATAACCTCTTCTCAATTTTTGATCCTGCTAGAATTATAAATCTTCCATTAAACTGACTGTCCGTTAGTTTAGCCCTTTTTCTTTTACCCTCTCAGTACTGACTAGCTAACTCTCAAGCTTTATTTACAGTAAAAACCTTAGCTGCAAATCTCAAATCTGAGTTTTCTTCCGTTTTAGGGGCCCAAGTAACCCCTGGAATTACCTGAATT
Organism: Longipedia americana; assembly: GCA_028571025.1. Taxonomy (NCBI): domain Eukaryota; kingdom Metazoa; phylum Arthropoda; class Copepoda; order Polyarthra; family Longipediidae; genus Longipedia; species Longipedia americana. The sequence goes on from JAOWAT010320727.1 coordinate 3,652, forward strand.
CTTTGTTCACTTCTTTTTTTTATTGCTGTTAATAACTTTATAGGCTTATTCCCTTATGTTTTCACAGCATCTAGTCACCTCTTTTTTACCCTTCCTCTTGGTTTAATTCTCTGAACTGGCTTCTTTACGATAAAATTTGCAAAACAGCCTTTGAGAATACTGTCCCACTTTTTACCCCTGGGCACTCCTTACCCTCTTATACCTCTTATAGTTTTGATTGAAGTAGTTAGAAACGTTATCCGACCTATCACTCTTTCAGTTCGTTTAGCTGCTAATATAGTTGCTGGCCACTTGCTTTTAACCTTGTTAAGATCTCTAAGCCCCGTGGTCTCTTACCCCCTTCTTTTTCTAGTGCTCAGTACTTTAATTTTACTACTAATTTTAGAGTCCGCAGTTGCCCTTATTCAGTCTTACGTGTTTAGAATTCTTACAACTCTATACGTAGAAGAAGTAGAGTCTTTTAAAATAAATTTGTCTAAATAAAATTTTCTATTTTTTCCCAGTATAAACTCTACCTTTAGCATTATGGTGGTTAAAACCTTAACATTAATATATTTTCGACAAAATTTGTAATATCTTAAATTTCGCCCCTGTGGCAACTCGAATTAATTAAGATAAGGAATGATATATTTTCACAAATTTTATTCTTATTAAAGAATTTCTAGTTCATCTTTTCCTTAACTCTTTAAGATCACCTTACCAGGGCTTAGCTTGGTAAAATCTTCTAAATTCAACTTCTTTTTTTAAAAACTCTTAAAAGAAAGTTTAACTGCCACTTCATAATTAAATAATTTATACTAAATTACTTTTTAAAAATTTATTTTTTAATTTTTTTATTTATTAATCAGTTAGTAGCTTTTAAGTTTTATAATTTATTAACTAAAAATTTTTATTTAACCTTTAAATTAGTCTCATAGACTCCGTGTTTCTTAGCCTGCTTCACAAAAGCTTTTGATTATCTTTAATCTAAGACCTGCTCAGTGATTAAATTAAACAGCCGCTCATGTGCTAAGGTAGCATAATAATTAGTCCTTTTATTGAGGAATAGTATGATAGGTCTCACTAAGAAACCCTTTATTACTTTAATTATTGAAATCGAAATTAAAGTGAAAATGCTTTAAATATTTAGATATACGAGAAGACCCTAAAAATCTTATATAATACATATTACCGTGCCAATATTTGTTTGGGACAAACTACCCTTAAAAATACTTAGCCTATCAAATCTGACCTATCCTTCTTAGATAATAAAGATCCTTTAGGGATAACAGCGCTATTAATTTTAAAGCTCTTATTTATAGTCTATTCCCGACCTCGATGTTGAATTAAGTACACTCTTAGGTGCAGCAGCTTAAGACCCCAGTCTGTTCGACTTTTTACTTACATGATTTGAGTTAAGATCGACGCAAGTCAGATTGGTTTCTATATTCTAATTAAGCCCAAGTTTTTAGTACGAAAGGAATTAAGCTTGTTTTTTAAAAATTAATATTAATTTAAAGTATGGATAAATATAAGATTAGGATGGCCCAGCTAGAGGCATGTATGACCCAGAGAGGGAGTAAGCTAAAAAAAAGAGGCGCGAGAGTGCTCGGAGCGGGGCAAGATAGAGGTTAGTAGCAGCTAAGAATTTTCTTGAGAGTAAAAACGGCGGCAGAAGAATAATTATTCTATAGAACATACTCACTTTAAAAAGTCCGTAGGCCTAACCAGCTCTAGAACAATTGGCATAAAGCTGTGATTAGCTCCGCAGATTTCTGAGCACTGGCCGTAGAAAATCCCCGGCCGGTAGGCTACAAATTTGACTTGATTTAACCGGCCCGGCGTAGCATCCGCCTTGACCCCTAAAGCGGGCACTGTTCAAGAATGAAGCACATCTGCGGCCCTGATCAGAACCCGCGTGTGGGTACCGTAGGGAAGAACTACCCGGTTATCCACATCTAAGAGTCGAATTCCTGCCTGCGGGGCCTCATCCGTAGGAACCATATAAGAGTCAAACTCAATTCTTTTTTGAGTTCTCTCTTTTCAAAAATCGGAGTACTCGTACCTCCAGTATCACTGGTGTCCCACTACCTTAAGGCTAAGGCAACAAGAAATTGATTCGTCTAGCATGTACAGTAAGAGAAGAGAGGGCACGGCAATTTGAAGCAAAATTACAGCTGGGACAATCGTTCACACTCACTCCAGTACTTGACCTTCAAGCAGTTGAGTGTGAAGATTCTTGTTGGCCAGTGCCGTTAGTATTATTAGGCCCACAAAGCTAATAATAAAAACTAAAATCATCATGGTAAAGTCGTGAAAAAAGATAAACTCCTCCATTACAGGGGAGAGGGCGTCTTGGAGCCCAAATTGAAGCCATGTTGCCATTTACAAGAGCTAACCCGGGGTTATTGGTGAATTTGAAGGCCACAGGTTTAATTTAACCTAAGCTCTTAGATAAGAACAATCAACCTTCAGATCATGAGCATCCCCCAGTGAAGTCTGAAAGGAAGATACTTTTTTCAGGCAAGAAATATGAGCTTGTCGTACCGGTAGCGAGGGTAAGTTGCCCGTGCTCAGATCCAAAAGAATATCATCCCCGTGGCTAGAAGACTAAATCTAAAGGTACTAGGCCTCAGGTTAACGAGAACGATTACCCTTAACCCCCTGAGGAATATAATTATGGCGTACTCTGCCATAAAAATTAAAGCAAACCCCCCGGCCCCGTATTCTGTATTAAACCCCGAGACTAGCTCCGATTCTCCCTCCGCAAAATCAAAGGGAGTGCGGTTTGTCTCTGCTAAACAAGTCACTACTCACACCCCGGCCACTGGGGCTAGGAGAATCACCGCTAGCCCGGCTTCTATTCCTCTTGTCAGCGAAAAAAAATTCACTCTCTTATAAACTAAAAGAATTCTTAAAAGAATTAGGGCCAAACTAACCTCGTACGAGATAGTCTGAGCCACTCCTCGAAGAGCTCCCACTATGGAGTACTTACTATTAGAGGCTCAGCCGGCCAACAATAGCCTGTAGACTCCAATAGACATGATTAAGAGAAGCAAAATAACGGAAAAACAGTAAACGAGAGAGAGTTCCCCCAACGGCAACAACCTTCATACCCAAAGCACTAAGAACAGGGCAATAGCAGGGCTTAAGAGGAAAATATAGTAATTTCTTGAAACCACATAAGAGTTCTCTTTGAGAAATAGTTTTACGGCATCTGCCATTGGTTGCAGAATACCCGCTAAAGAAGTCTTGTTAGGTCCTTTCCGTAATTGGCTTAACCCCAAGATTTTTCGCTCTATCAGGGTCAGAAATGCCACATTAACTAGCACCGGAACTACAATAAGAAGGTACCTTACTACGTCTCATAAAATAATTATTCACGGGAGGTTCCACTTTTTCTGCTTCAAAGAAACGCTCTATTTAAGCTACATGAATTTACATGTAAATATTAAAATTGATAAAAACTTTTAACGGCGCAGTAGCCTTGAGCTTCATCTTACTCGCCTTACTCTGTGCCAGAGGTAGCCTATACGCCACCCTACACGAGATTAGTTGATTTTTGTGCTGAAATTTAGGATTTCTAAGCTCATCTCCCCTTGAGCTTAGTGTACTTTTTGACACATTTAGCCTCTTATTTATAGGGAGGGTGTTCTTGATTGCCGGGAGAGTGCTGCTATTCTCCTGATCTTATATAGGGGGTGAACCTTTCTTCTTACGGTTTCATTTATTGGTCCTAAGCTTTGTATTTTCCATGCTTTTATTAATTCTCAGCCCTAACCTCATAAGTATTCTTCTCGGCTGGGACGGATTGGGGGTAACCTCTTACCTGTTAGTTATGTATTATAATAGAAGAAAATCGTCTAACGCTGCACTGCTGACCGCCCTAAGGAACCGCGTTGGGGATGTTTGTGTAGTGACTGGAGTAGCCTTCTTGAGAGTTAGGGGCTCTTGAAATTTTGTGTTTAACCCTCAAGATCTTTCTAGTTGATTAAGGGGGATTATTGTCATAGGAAGCTTTACTAAAAGGGCCCAAATTCCTTTTTCTGCGTGACTGCCAGCGGCCATAGCCGCTCCTACCCCGGTTTCCGCCCTAGTTCACTCCTCAACTCTAGTGACAGCAGGAGTCTACCTCCTCTTCCGGTTTAGGGCTTTTTTAGTTCAGAGGGGAGCGCATGAGTACTTCGTGTTCTTCGGTGTTTTGACAATAGTAATAGCGGGAATTAGGGCTATGCATGAAACTGACATGAAAAAAATAGTGGCGCTTTCCACCTTGAGTCAACTGGGCCTAATGGTAAGGACTTTGGGTTTAGGCTTAAGTCAGTTAGCCTTTTTTCACCTTCTCTCTCACGCCTATTTCAAGGCCATGTTATTTATAGCTGTGGGCAATATAATCCACTGCAGCAATTCTTACCAAGATATTCGAGTGGCTGGCAATTTAGCAACGGCCATACCCCTGAGACATGCCTTCTTTAACCTCGCAAACCTAAGCCTCTGCGGCTTCCCCTTCCTCGCCGGGTTCTACTCTAAAGATTTAATTCTAGAGGAGGTTTTAATAGGCCATACCAACATGGCCAGAGTAGTTGTATTTTTCGGTGCAACCCTGCTGACCGCGGCCTATTCTACGCGTCTCACTCTCCTTACTTCCCTCGGGTCTAGTCATACTTCCTCTCTCCTTTGGTCTTCAGACAACGACTCCCTAATTGTTAGAGGCATAAAGACCCTGGGCCCCTTAGCCGTAGCAGCCGGCCCTCTCCTAAGCCTTTATCTTTTACCAAATTTCTACACCTCTTTCCTTCCACTTGTGTTGAAGCTACTGGCCTTTCTTGTCACTATCAGGGGGGTGTTACTGGGGTTAAAGTTTTTTAACAATTCTATTTCTTTATTTACCTGAAGCCAAGGCTCAATGTGACTTCTTCCTCTGATTTCGTCTCGGGTCCTGAGCTCTTTCTTTCTAAAAACCTCTCACTCTTCTCGAATATTAGATTTGACATGACTGGAATGGAGCGTAGTTTTTTACAGAAGATCTAGTGGCCAACGCAATTTAGCTCTCGCCAGCGTGTCTTCGTCTTCTCCTCTTCTAACCCAGTTAAAAGTCGTTCTTCTCTGAGCGGGCTTAGCTTTGCTTTTATACTTATGTATCACAGATTTCTCCGCGTCCTTAAAATTCAAAATTTTATATGCTTAACACCTATACATAATAAGATTAACATTCCCCTAGGAAGCCTAGCGATTAAAAGTAGGCTTACCTGGGCAAAAGAGTAAGTATGACCTCCTCCTCTTATTAGGTTTCTGTAGTACCTCCCCGCTAAAAGCATAAAGCTGACCCGAACATAAATGTACATTATTCAAATGGCCCTAATTAACAAGACCCCTACAAGAAATCACTCTTTAAACTCAACCAAGTAAGAGAATAATAATATTTTACCCACGAACCCGACAAAAGGGGGTAGCCCAGCAAGAATTATGAAACAGAAAAAGACTCTAAATTTAGCCATTCTTCCTGCAAATTTTACGGTGAGTAGCACATGCCCCTCTTCTGAGCCTCTTAGCCCCCTGACCAAGGTTAATAGCCCTAAAGTGTAAATTCCCAAATACATCAGCCATAGAAAAGAGTCATTTAACGCTCCAGCTAATAACCAAGCTAACCTAAATACAGATGACACGGCTATTACTAGCTTCAAAAACTTTAAACTGCCAACTATAAAAGCTCTGAGCCCACATAAAAAGATCCCGATTTTTATCAGATAATCCACACAGAGTAGAGACACCGCGTATATTGGAAGAATCTTCTGTAAAGTAGACAAAAGAATAAAAAGATCTCAATCTAAAATCTTTATAATTCTTAAAAACCAAAGATGAAAAGGCACAACCCCTAATTTTACGAATAAGGCTAAGCTAAGCCCTCCCTGTAATACCCAGCTTCCAAGTACCCTAGAAGTCATAAGCCTTCAAATAAGTAGAATAGAGCCTCACGCCTGCACCAAGAAGTACTTTAACACCACTTCTGAACAATACCCTGCCCGATTCCCGGCTAAAAGCGGGATTACTCTTATTATGTTAAGTTCTATGCTAATTCATATAAATAATATGTTGTTACTTCTTATAACTAAGAGAATCCTCAATAATAATAACGAAAAAAAGCTAAAATAAGAGACTTTTGTAATTATAAACAGAATGACTGATAAAAGTAATAAACTGTAAATTTATAAATGGACCTGCTTCCTTCTGTTAAATGGTCTCTCTAAAAAATCATCATCCTGTGCTTAAAATTGTAGCCGGGGCTCTCTATGACTTACCTACCCCCGCCAATATTTCATCTATATGAAATTTTGGCTCTTTACTAGGCCTGTGTTTAATAACTCAAATTGCCACTGGCCTCTTTTTAGCCACGCATTATACGAGGGATATTAGGGTCGCTTTCAATAGCGTTAACCATATTTATCGTGATGTAAACATGGGTTGACTTTTACGGGCTTGCCACGCTAACGGCGCCAGGTTTTTCTTTATCTGCTTATACTTGCACGTCGGCCGAGGATTGTACTATGGCTCTTATTACTTCACTTTTACTTGATCTGTGGGGGTAATTATTCTGCTTTTAGTTATGGCTGCCGCTTTTTTAGGCTACGTTCTACCTTGAGGACAAATGTCTTTTTGAGGAGCCACGGTTATCACAAACCTTTTTTCAGCTATCCCTATAGTTGGAGGCAGAATTGTAAACTGGCTGTGAGGCGGATTCGCAGTAGATAACGCTACTCTAACCCGGTTTTTTGCTTTTCACTTTATTATCCCATTTATTATTGCCGGGGCTTCTATAGTGCATTTACTATTTCTCCACCAGACGGGCTCTAATAACCCCCTAGGAATCAGAAGAAATTTGGATAAGATTTCTTTTCACCCCTACTTTACGTTTAAAGATCTAAGCGGATTCTTTATTATACTTTTAAGTCTTCTCTTGATTTGCCTCTTAAGACCCTGAGCCTTAGGAGACCCAGAAAATTTTATTCCGGCTAATCCCCTGGTTACCCCCGTGCATATTCAACCTGAGTGATACTTTCTATTTGCTTACGCGATTTTACGATCTATTCCTAATAAACTAGGAGGAGTTATTGCCCTAGCTATAGCAGTTATTGTACTAATTTTTTTACCTCATTTTACTAAACCTAACTTTCGAGGCCTGGCTTTCTATCCTTTAAACAAATTCTTATTTTGAACCCAAATTAACACTGTTATCTTGCTAACTTGAATTGGCGCTCGACCTGTCGAAGAGCCCTACGTGATGTTTGGGCAAGTCTTGACCGTTATCTATTTTGGGTACTACTTAATGTTTCCTTACATTCAAAAAATTTGGGATAGTTTAATTGCTTATTAGAAGTGAATTTTCACATGTAAAGATCTTAAATCTTTCGCACTACTCTGCCATTCTAATTTAAATAGTTTAACAAAAATACTGGTTTGTGGATCCAGAGATTCTTCTGATTTAAATAGGACTGTGTTCAACTATGATATCAAATTTGCAATTTGAAAGTGCCTTTGGCCAGTCTTAGCTCGATGCCTGAATAAAGGATTATTTTGATAGAATAAATCATGTGGTTGTCCACTCGAGCTATTTCTCAATTGCAAAGCGGTTTCGGCCCGCTTTTTTAGTGTCCTTCTATGAGAAACTTTCTTAGTATAGCTATTACATAAAATTGCAAATTTTAAGAAGATTTTTCAGAAAGTTATATTTTCTCTTGCCTTGTATTTAACTTGAACTTTTTGCTTTCTTCTTTACTCCCCTAAAAAATGTGGTAGTATCGCTGCAGTGTTTTTAACCGGCCTCTCACTTCTCTTAGTTCCTCACTCGCTGCCTCAGGCCCCCGAAAGATTTTTCTCAGTCTTTCAAATTGACTCTATTAGGTTTTTACTCATTCTTTTAACCAGTTTAATTCAACTAGGAATAGCTTTAGTGTCCCTAAACTACCCAAATAAGAAATTTATAAGTATATACTTAATCCTTTACAGACTAATGGCAGCTATAGTCTTTACTTTTTTTTCAGCCTCTTTTTTTGAGTTTTATATTTTTTTCGAGGCCTCTTTATTTCCAATTTTTACTTTAATTATACTTTGGGGCTACCAGCCAGAACGCGCTAAGGCCGGAGTAATACTTTTATTTTACACCGCTTTAGCCTCTTTACCCCTTTTGCTAATAATTTTAAGGTCCTCTTACTCTGCGTTTTACATGAGCACTTTTTTTTACAAGAACGCTAATCTCAACTCACTAACCGCTCTTTCTCAGTTTTTTTGGCTAGCCGCTGTACTGGTGAAAATTCCCATTTTTGGGCCCCATCAATGACTTCCTAAGGCTCACGTAGAAGCCCCAGTTGAGGGCTCAATAGTATTAGCTGCCATTCTTTTAAAATTAGGAGGGTTTGGGCTACTACGTATTTTTTCTATTACCCCTTTAAACTCTTCTAGCTGACTTATGGTCTTAGCTCTTTCTTTAATCGGCTCTTCTTTGATTAGAATCATCTGTATTTACCAATTTGATATAAAGATTCTCATTGCTTACTCTTCTGTTGCTCACATAAGCCTTGTTATCGTCCCCCTCTTTCTTAAATCGAGTTGAGGCATCAGGGCCAGAGTCGCTATTATAGTGGCACACGGCGCTACTTCATCACTTCTTTTTGCCATAAGAAACTTAATATACAAGATAACTGGAAGCCGAAGAGTTGTTTTTTCAAAGGGATTTTTAATATTTGTACCTGCATTTACAATGATCTGATTTATCGCCTGTACGGCTAACATGGCTGGTCCTTTTACTTTTAATCTCCTAGGAGAATTAGTCGCCGTGGTAGGTTTAATCAAAATGAGGGCCTTAACCGTTTTACCCTTTGGCTTAATAATGTTTATGGCCGCAGTTTACTCCTTAGGCCTTTACAGTCTTACGCAGCACGGAAAGGCCCAGCCCAGGACTTTATCCCAGGTAACTCTTACACCTTCAGACTACTCTATGACCTTTTTACATATCTATTTTACTCTAAGAGCTGCTTTAGCTTATGCCCTCTTTATCTAATATTAAAATTAATTCTTCTCTTTAGGTTAGCCTCCCTTCTGTCTTTACTCGTATTAGGAATTACTCTAGTTTTAGGAAAAACTACTTTAATTGACCGCCAGAAAAGAAGTCCTTTTGAGTGTGGATTCTCCAGCAAGAGGGGAGCTCGAATGCCTGTCTCCTTACGATTTTTTCTCATCGCTGTAATTTTTTTAATTTTTGATATTGAATTAGTTCTTTTATTCCCCTTTTTAGTTTCCTTAGTAATTAAAGCTTTCAACTTTTCTTATATAATTTTACTGCTCTTCTTTTTTATTTTAATTCTAGGCCTATTTTTTGAATGATCTCAAGGCATACTAGAATGAGCCGATTTTAACTGAATCTTTAAGAAGAATTTTATTGTTAATAAAAAGATGACCTTAGGTCCTGTTAAATCTTAGAAAAATAAATTTCTTTATCTTACTTTCAAAATAAGACGTTAAAAGATTTAAAACTTTTAGTTACATGAAAAACTTCTAATTTTTCTATAGCGGTTAAATTCCGTTGAGTTTTCTAGGAACTTTCCCTCTGTGCTTTGAAAAGGCACTATTTTTACTAAACTATAGAAAACAGGACTTGTCCAATAGACATTTTTACCTTGACAAAGTAGTATTTTTCTTAAATTAAAATCCTAAAAAGAAATACTTTTCTAACTTTAATCTCCAAAATTAATATTTTAATAAACTATTTTAAATAAAAGAAAGAAGTTATTCTATCTAAGAGTTATGAGCTCTTTAGCTTATATTAGCTTATTCTTTTAATTAAAAATAAATCTTAGGACAAGAATTATACCTATGATTTAAAGGAGGACAAGAGTGCATTATTTCCAAGGAAGAAGAGCAATGCTTTCTAGAAATTACGGCACGATGTCTAACTAGTGCCTCTCATAAGATTATTAAAAAAAAGATAACTGAAATTAGAGAAATAATAGACCCTACTCTGGCCACTAAATTTCATGAACTATAGGCATCAGGATAATCCGAATAGCGACGGGGTATTCCTGCTAACCCTAGAAAATGCATCGGGAAAAAAGTTAAATTTACACCTACAAACATGGTAAAAAATTGAACAATTAATCAACTAGGGTTTATTGTAAACCCTGTTATCAATGGAAATCAATTAATAAACCCCGCCATAAGGGCATAAACTGCCCCTATCCTTAAAACATAATGAAAATGAGCCACGACATAGTATGTGTCATGTAAAACAATATCTAAAGAAGAATTAGCTAGTACAATTCCCGTTAGTCCTCCTACGGTAAATAAAAACACAAACCCTAGAGCTCATAGCATAGAAGGAGTAAAGACAACTCGTGACCCGTGAAAGGTTCTAATTCATCTAAAAATTTTAATTCCTGTGGGAACAGCAATGATTATTGTAGCAGTTGTAAAATACGCTCGAGTATCAGCGTCTATTCCTACCGTAAATATGTGATGTGCTCAAACTACAAATCCTAGTACCCCAATAGCTAGTATAGCATAAATCATCCCCAGGACCCCAAAAGGCTCTTTTTTACCTCTTTCTTGCCTGATAATATGAGAAATTAAACCAAATCCAGGTAAAATAAGAATATA
>JAOWAT010320838.1:0-14275 GCA_028571025.1 Longipedia americana
TTTTTGTTAGCAAATTTCAGGGGCAATTTCAGTTCACAAAAAATTGTAATGCATGCCGTACTTTGGCGGAATTTTATTTGAACTATGCTGCTGCATTAAGCATGGACATTCTAATAACATAGGAACCACATTAACATCAAGATTTTGCAATAAAATTTTAAAAAATAACTGTTTCAAAGAATACAAAATTTCATTTTTGGTGTAAAAAATTATTCCTATAAGGTCGGTGAGCTAATCATATGATTCTAATCATTTTATGCTATGTACCAAATTTCAGGTGAAAATTCTTCAAAAACCATGAGTACAAACACTATGAATCTTAATTTTTCTTGAAAATATGAAAATTCATAGAGCTTGTGCTCACTGGTTTTAACAAATCTTTATCTAAAATTATGTATGAAACAATAGAAAAGTCTAGTCTTTGATATAAACTCCATTTTTATAAGAACATCGTATATTCAACTGAGCCTCAGACTTTGTTTAGTGAAAGAAAGTCTGTACTGTAGTAAATGTTCTTAATTTTTGAAGAATTTGAGACTCAATTATCTTGTAAAAAGAAATGATTATATAAACTATTCGGCCATGTTGGTGAAATTTACCTTGTAAAATATGGAAATACTCAGGTATTTTTGCAAACTCAGTGTCAAAATCGGTAAAAACCTCGAAATTTTCCAAAAAAGATTCGGAAAACTCAGAAAATTGTCCAAACAATCAGCTCCTGAAAAATGCTTATGTGGTAAAATTTGAAAAAAAGACCCAAATTTTTCAAAAACTCAGCTGTAAATCGCAAAGACTCAAAATTTTAAAGAGTGGCAATTTTTATATATTCTATAAAGTTGGCAAAAAAGCCTGATCATTGCTCCTGATCATTGCTATACTGAAAGTCTTTGGAGATCTTATGCTGCTATGGAGGAGTTTTTACATAAAGTTACTGTAATGTGTGTTGAAGCTTTTAAGATATAAGTTTATTTTATTTTAAAAACTTCTAGTATCTGATTGTAACTGAGTAATAAATTGGAGACTTTTATCTCAGCAGGGAACACTTTGTGACATATGGTACAAAACATGTTTCTTGTATCTGTCAAGAATGTTCATACATTTAAACGTTTACCTACTTCCTCTGTTCAATTGATTTTATCAAGTTGATTTTTGAAAAATTTTGTGTTCAGGATATCAAAAAATGCAAATAATTTTTTGAAAATTTGCTATCTTGAGAAAGGACGAAAGTTTCCATATCTATAAATTTCTTATTCCTCAGTTTTATTTTTAAACAAAATATCGCAATTTTTTGGGAAAAGTTCTCAATTTTTGTTAACTGTTTATCAAAGTTTCTGAGAGTATGCCTTTAAAGTTCTTTGTTAGCACTACGAAAGAAATTGAATATGAATAACATCTGTTGAAAATTGAAATGGCTACTTAATGAATGTTTGTATTGTTTTATTGGATTAATAGTGAGAGAAACTTTTTTGGACGGAAGAAGAAACATGAATAGATAATTAAGTAATCTAGTTTTATTTCATTTAATAAATTTTCTTTCAAAAATTCATTGATTCAGTTCCAATGCTTAACCCAGAGGACGCTGACGACACCAAAGTGTTGCTCACATTTTTGCCCAAAGACTGCAAATCACACACCTAATATGTTATGAGAAAAAAAATTGTTTTAGTTTCTAACAAAATAATAAACGAGCATTTTAATCATATTTTTCGTTGAAATGAATCAACATACCTAATTGACCTGCAATATTTCCCAGAGTACAAATTAATCCATTTAAAGCCCAAGACCTTAGGCTTTTAATGTGTTAAGTAAAGTAAAAGTGAAAACAAATTCAACGTGAAATATTTGCTTACTGTAACTAGGTCAGGGTAAGCAAACGAACGATCAAAGTTTCTCCTTGTTAAATAATGCATTTAACTTTAAGTACTTTCAAAATTCAATCATATTCTTGAAATTTTTGAAATTTCAACAATCACATTTTGAATTAGAATCTTATTTAGATGCAATCTTTTCCTAGCAGGGGCTCTCGAATCAAATCAAAAGAAACGTTCAGTACGCGTTTGCAACTTTTAATGTATTCGAAAATGCTCGTACTTTATTTATGAAAATGAGATTGAAATGCAGAAGAAATATTTACGATCATTTATTGTAACATTGCATTTGTTTATCTGCGATTTTCAACCTTGAAAGCTCACAAAAGAGATTGATGTTCCTCATAAGAATGCAAAAATTATTCTTCAAAGCATAATCGGCGCAGTATGGATCATAATATCATATTCATTCATTTTACAATATACAGGCCAGACGAAGCAGTACCCAAAACATATAATTTGGCTTTTCTATCACTTTTTAGTACGGATATTTAATGTTCAAAATTGCCTGATTGTAGCTTTATCAAAGAAGCTATTTTCATGTAGTGATTTGCTTCATGAATTTGGTGAATGAAAATAATGCTGCGTACGATTCCCAATCAAAAACGTGTGTTTTTACAGAAGGATGTTTTACAAATGAAGACTTTTCACTAAAAAGTCAGAACATACATTTTTCGTGAAAGCTCTATTCTTAGCGTGATTGGAAACAAGTTATACTTTATACATTTACTTTATCCCTTTAGAAGCGGAACTTTTGATTTTTGATAGAAAAATTGTCTAATTTTACTTTTAAGTAAATAACTCTAAATGATAGTTATTAAAAGTTTATATTGGTTCCAATTGTAAGATCCTAGGTCAAAATGTTAAAGTTCTAAAAAATCAAGTGATATTGTCAATATCTAAAACATAAAATATGTGAATGAAAGTAATGCTTAATACAAATGAAGTTAGGGTGCAGTCCGCTATCAAATCTTTGTATTGGCAACTTAGGCAACTTTGGCAACTTGAGCAACTTGGGCAACTTTTCTACAAATGTAGTTAGCAATAATAAAAAAATTGATAGCGGACTGCACCCTTAGCAATAACGTGCTATGTTTTCAAAACAATGACATTCTCGGAGCTCTATCAATGTTAACTCAATTTTAGCAATCAAATGAATTTTTTTAATAATTACTTGTTATAAACTCTTAACCCAGTCGACGCCGAAAAAAATAGTCTTCAAATGGGTTTCTTTGCACTCTTGGAATCATTTTAGGCCTTTTGGCAAATAGTTCCATATCTCAAGTATTTTGATAGAAAATTACAAGTAACGTCCATGTTTCTTGGGGTTTTTTTTGATAAATTATACATTTTCCCGTAAAATTTTGTTGTATTCAAGCATCCTCTGGTCAAAATAGTCAACGACAATTTTTTGTCGTCGGCGTGGATACGGTTAATATACTGTCATATTTGCTGAGTTTTTTAAAGTTAAGGTATTTCTGCATCTTTTATTTCCGAAGTTTTTTAAGTTTTTCCAAAATTTTCGTCCAAAAAAGCTTGCTGGAAATATCGTGACGTCATAAATGAAGATCGGCCAAAAAAGACCTAAGAAAGAGCGATGACGCTTATTATTATCATAATCATTGTTTTGGGGATGGGTTTTTAATTCGGCAAAAATTGTTTGGAGCATATCACAACAAAAAGAAGAAGAATATGAAGATGAAGAAAAAAGGGCAACCTTTTTTCAGATGATTCATACTTCATAAAAATATTCTGAATGATAATTTGAGCCTCTTCGATCATTTAATTGAATAGGATTTTTAAATGCCTTTCAAATACTTTTGTTTTTTTTTAAACTTTTCGATTTCACTCCTGATTCTCTTTTTTTGAAAATCTGATACTAAATTTATCAGCTAATGTATTTCTGCAAAAGTCTTCTTTAGGAGAAAATTGGAATTCCAAATCAATTGAAAACAATTTCAAATCAAACTTTTCTCAGCAAAACTCTTTATAATACTTTTTAAAAAAAACATTCATTCCTTTTGTAGAATATACCAAAACTTTCCTGATATTTCCTTTCAAAAGTGGGAAAATGGCCTGTATTTTTACATGATTAACCCAGCGCATCTTGTATATTATTCTGAAACTGATTGGCTTTGGTGTTATTTACCACCTGTGTGTGTGTACCATTGAAATGATGAAGCATAACAAATAATTTGATATGACCCATTCATGGTGCATTAATGCCTATTTAAAGAATTTTTTTCTATACCCAAAAAATGTAGACAGTTTGAATAAAAAATGTATTCCTTTTTGAATTATGATATAGGTACTCATTTAAATTATCACGAAACGAACATTTCAAATGCAATAAAGTGTGAAAGTTACGAACAAAACAGTTTATTTGGATTCTTATAGAAAAAGTACCTTTGACTTTCCCCTACAATTCGAAGGAGAAAAGTTTACTAATTAGAACAGCTGTGAACTTGACTCATAATTGTAATTTAGTAGTAGAAAAGAAATTATAAAATTACATTATGGTGTTTGGTCAAGTTAAAGAATTTTTTGCATGCCTTCTTGCTACAGAATGAGATTTTGGGTTGATTTCACCAAGCGACCATATATTTTCAATTAAGAAATTTAAAAGTTCAAGGTGCGGTCTATTATGTAAGCTACAGCAAAGTCTTTTCTGGCCGAATTGCTAAGTAATTTTCACAATAAATGTTGAGCTATTGATTTTGATCTCCCGATTCCAAAAAATACCCTTCTTTTGAAAAAAATAAATTTTCCCATTAATTCTGAAATTTCATCAAATTGCATAGAGGAAGTATACTAAATTCTACTGAAAATCTGGGAAATTTTTAATTTTGGGATAAAAAAATAATGCTTATAGAGATATATTTCCAACATTAAACATAGAAATATTTTAGATTTAAACCAGATTACAGAAAACTTCCTGAAGTCAAAGTTGAAAATTGTGAAAAATCCTCTAAACTTGAAGTGCCGGTAGGAAGGCTCAAAATGCAATGTTTCTCAGAAAAAGGGTATTTTTGGAATCAGGAGGTCAGATTCTATTGAGTAAGCCTGGGATCACGTAATTTTGAGATTTTTTGGTGCACCCTACTATTGATGCAAATAATTTCTCAGTTATATTTAGCTTTTTGTTAAATTGAGATACTGTGTGTATGTATACTGGTAATAGGGGTGGGACTAAATCACATTTTGCTTCCAATCCCTCGGGGAGTAGTCTTAACTGCTGCATTTTGGCCCAAAACCAATTGCTAATCAAACGCATTTTAAAAATTTTTGCTGCTGCTAAGATCCTACGGACTTGGGAGGAGCCAAGGAGTGATGTTTCTTCTTCTTCTTCTTCTTCTTCTTCTTGCGCTTCTTCTTGCGCTTCTTGTGACATTTCTGAAATTTACGTGGAGTGAATGCTACCCGTCGACGGAAACAAGAAGATCGACCGATGGTGAATGCTACCCATCGACGGAAACAAGATGATTGATGGATGGTGAATGCGACCCGTCGACGGAAACAAGAAGATTGACGGATGGCGAATGCTACCTGTTGATGGAAACAAGAAGATCGACGGATGGCGAATGCTACCCGGTGACACTTCTATACTCTCACACTTACAAACACACTTACGGCAGCAGCATTGCGGGGATTCCGCGCTTGTTATAGATGGCGCTGTCAAATCTTTGACAGCTTACAGTACTCTTACGGGTAAAAATTTCAAAAAATCTCAATAATAGAGATTTCTTTTGGTACCTTGGACTATCATTTCAAATATTACAGTACAATTAAACTCTAACCAATTTTTAGCTATTTGGCCTAAAAGTTTACTTCATAAGAAATAGCAAAGAAGGTCATTTCTGGAACTATTGGCACAGTTGTTAAAATGATGTCATATAGTATGGGTCTCAAAGAGAATTAAAGTGGAATGAAACTGACCTGACATCTATGTCTGGGTCACATGTATTGTACACTTTATTCTGCATTTGACTCTATCTAGGATTTCCCCATAGTACGTGTTATTTTCAGTCTTTGTAATTAGATTTATGGGTAGATTATTATTTCCATCTTTCTTATTTAAAGGTGGAGGTGCTGGTGGCTACGGAGGTGGAGCCAGTTATGGTGGAGGAGGAGGTGGCTACTCATATGGTGGTGGTGGGAGTTATTCTGGAGGAGGTAGTGGCGGATATTCTGGAGGTGGTGGTAACTATTCTTGGGGAAGTGGAGGCTATCATGGTAGTGGAAGCAACTATTCTTGGGGCTCTGGTGGTTCCTATGGAGGAGGTGGTGGTTTTTATGGAGGAGGTGGTGGTTCTTATGGAGGTAGTGGCAATTATTCATGGGGCAGTGGTGGTTATTATGGAGGTGGTGGAGGTTATTCCGGTGGTAGCGGAGGATATTATGGCGGGGGAGGTTCAAGTGAAACTGAATTTAGACAAAACAGAACAAGTACAGTTGTCAGTTTGAGTTGCACTGAAGGATGGAGTCAGTGGATCAATACCAATAAACCATCATACAGAGATAGAAGTGATCTGGAACCAATTGGGGAAACTATTCCATTTCAGGTAAATAATTGCGATTGTTTGACTAAAGTCAATCGCTTTTGTAAAATGAAGAAAGAAGAAAAGTGATTATGCACTTTTCTTCACTCATAGCGATTGTTTGAAATATTTGTCACATACAGTGAAGATAGTCTTGCAAACAAGTATGAAAAATGTGAAATTATTAGATAAATTTACTTCAGATATTTACAACCCTCATTAATCAGAATATTCACTTATGTATTTCAGAGAGTAAATGTTGTCTCAGAATATGTTGTAGGGTCAAATGGACATTCTTAATGATCACTAAACATGATCTTTCCATTCAGATGATCCAACAGAATTAATATATTGTTTCTTTTCCTTCTCATTTTAGCATGGTCATCACAGCAGAGGTTATGGATGGTGTGGTAAGACAGAAATGAAGGACATCCAATGCAGACAAGCTTCAACCCATAAGATGTGGAACCAAGTCTCAGATGAGGATGAAGATGTAGAGTGTGATCTGGAGAAAGGATTGGTCTGCAAGCCGGTGTCACAGCAGACAGGGTATGTTCAGGCAGGATTTAATTGGTTATACAATTACAAATCAATTGGTGGTCAAGATTTTCTAAATTGGAGTGTTGCAGTAGAATATCATCTTGTGTATCAATTAGAGAAATTTTTATTTATGGATATAAATTCAATGTATTTGAACATTTCTCTTAATTTCAGTTCTGGAGGTTTTGATCATCATACAAGAAAATGCCATGATTATGAAATAAGGATTAAATGTGTCTGTAAGTAATGATGCATCAAGGAATTAAGGTTGTGGAATTTTATTGATCTCATTGAATACCATGAATTTACACAATTCGAGACAGTCATCGCAATTCAAAATGCTATATGAGACAATTCATTTTATACCCTTGGGTCAAATAACCTGCATTATTCTTTGAATGAAACATAATTCTTTAGTTTTATTTACTTTTGGTTGGACAAAATAAGGTTACTTGGTTTATAATGACTTGTCTCATATAGTGTTACAAATTTTGATGTCTGTCTCTAATTGTGTAAATTCACGGTATTATTTCTTTTCTGTTTTTGATGAATGAAATTCTTCTAGGCCCTGATACAACAATAGTGCGCAATGTCACAGTAGAAACTATTTATGGATGTGACCCAACAAGACCAAGTTTGGTGCATCCAGATGATTGTCATCTCTACAGACAGTGTGTTCAAGGAGAAGCAGGTGAATGCAACTAATATTTAAATTAAAATGGTGAACAGATAATTCGTTGACTTGTTAATATATCTAAGCAATTCTCATTTGATAGGTACCCAACCCAGATTGGTTGATCAATCATGTGGAGAGACTTTGATGTTCAATCCTTACACAATGGAATGTGACTGGCCACTGAATGTGGCAAAACTTAGGCCAATGTGTCAACGTAAGTGCCAAATTAACTTCACTGGTTAGGTAGCTTGAACAAACACAAATCAAATAAATCATCCAAAAAGCTCAAAATCATCTCATTATGAAGAAAACACCTCCTTCTGAGATAGTTGTTAACAAAAAAACAAGAGACATTAAATTTCACAGTTAATTTTGGAAATTCATCAATATCATTAAAAATTTTTATTTATTTTTTGATAATAAGAATTCTCCATTTTCAGCTCCCACAATCCCTAGCACTCCACCCACAACTACCACCAGCACAACCCCAAAAGAGGATTTGGAACCTCAACCTCAAACTGGATGTGATCCTGAAGTCCCACATGTCCCTCATGAAACAGATTGTCAGAAGTTCTATCATTGTGTCCAGGGTCATTATGGAAGCGCTACATCTTTGGTGCTCAAGATCTGTGGGCCAGGAACACTCTTCAATCCAAAAACCATGATTTGTGATTGGCCCTCAAGTGTAGCTATTGTCAGACCAGAGTGTGGAGAGCCAACTACAGTAGGTGGATTTTAATGATATACCCATCTATTTACCCCAAAACAACCTCCTGAAATAATATCTTTTAGGTATCCCCTAGAGCCCATTTTACAAATTTTGAATTTATACATTTTGAATTTATACATTTGAGCAGGGTCCATTGGCAAGATTGCATTATATGTACCAAAGAGAGTAGCTAAAATCTTATCATTACAAACTTCTTTTCAGACCACCAGCACAACTGAGGAATGGACAACTCCACAAATAATAATCAAGTCAACTGCATCACCACCACCTCCTTGTGACCTAGAACAGTAAGTTATATGTTAATTTTAGTTATATGTATACCTAGGAATTATTCTAGGAGCTTTTAATCAATGTGTCTAATTTTTCCAATATTTTATTTCAGTTATTATTCTTTGTTGAATGATCCTGGAAATCCTGTCCCTGATGATGCTTTCACTTCCTCTTCCTCATCTGATAAGGGTCCATCTGCTGCTGCAAGATATGTTCCAAAGCCAGTCAACTATGGGGCTAGCAGTAACACCAATGGAAACAGCTACTGTAAGTATACTTTTGTTCAGTTCATATGCATTACAAAAGATAAATAAAATTTTGATATTATTATACAGAATCTTAATGTGGACCATACAATCCTTGAAAAAGAAATGGAAAACACACTTTAGTGGAAAATGGCTTTTATTTTTGTAATCCTTGTTAAATCTAAGCTATTGACCTAATTTGATATGCAAAATTTTATTTTACCCAGCCTTATGTAATCTTAACATAACCTAACCTAAAGTGATCCTGGATAAGCATGTACACTAATGTGTACAGTTTCAAATGGTAAAGAATGAGCTTTTACCTAATAAAATACTTTTTGAAGAGTATTTTCTGACTTGAAACATCGTCCTTGCACTAAAACATTATGTTTCTCTGTAGCTCCAGATGAAAACTCCAACCTTCCCTCACTTCGCCGCAAGCGTCAAGCAGCAGGTAATCAAGATCTTCGGGATATGGACATAAGGAGCATTCACATGATGACAGCTGATGTGAGTGGTGCAGGCATGACTGGTGGATTAGGATGGGGACTGTTCAGTGGCAAGTTCTTCTTGACTGTTTGTGGACCAAAAGGATGCTGTGATACAGGATCTTTGAACAATGAGGATAACAATTGGGAGAGAGGGCAGGTAGGTTGGATATTCACTAATATACATGGAATGTTAGCAATTTTGCATATTGTATTGAAATTCATTTTTTAACTTTTTTGAAACCACAGCTTGGTAAAGAGAGGTTGGGAGAGTTACCCTTCCAAAATCTCTGTAACCATGAGTAGCTTGAGCTCAGCACTGTTTTCTCCATCCTGGGAAAATAAATTGCAAATTGCTTAACATGCAATGTCAAGACTGATTGCATCAGTAAAGTTTAACTCAGACTGGGATTACATATGAGAGATCTGCCTCCAATTTATGTATTAAAACTAGCTTTATACAAAATTCATCTGGACTGAATGTGTAATTAAACAGAAATTATCATTGATTTTCCCAAATTTCAGGTTGACAATTTCACTGGTAGTTATATTGGTGACTGTGATCACTTTGATCTTGGCGATGTTTATACTATGGATTCAGTTGTGGAAATAACACTCAAGCACACAGGTAACAATGGAGGACATTTGTTGTGGACCCAAATCAAAGCTGATGATGGCACAACATACAAATGTGATATTGGAGAAAAATTGGATGGAACAATGACCAAAAATTATAAGTGTCTGAAGTTGTATACTCCTATTATTGTAACAACAACCACAACTACAACCACTACAACAACCACAACTACAACCACAACAACAACCACCACAACTACTACAACTACAACTACTACAACCTCCACAGAAACAACCCCAAGACCAACCATTTCTGAAGACACTTTCATACAAGAATGGATCTATGAAACTTGGGAACCAGATGTCATAGATACTCATCAATATGTGCAAGTTGAGTTCCTGGAAGTGATACCAATTTATGGTGTGAAAATCAGAGGAAGTCAGACAATCAATGCATATGTTACATCATTTTATGTTATTTACAGGTAGGAATTTAAATTGTACATCAGAGGAATTTTTTATATCAAAGAGAAGTTTCAATCATAATTCTGGAAACTTCCTAAAGACATGGAACCAGTAAAACTGTAAAGTTACACTATTAAGTCTTGCATGATTTTAATTCCAGTTTGGATGGTGTAACCTGGTCTTATGTAACAAATATTCAAGGTGAAAAACAAGTAAGTAAAAAGTAAAATTATAAATTTTATTGAAATTATCAGATATTGTAATAAGCATTAAAACAACTAAATATCCCCCTCACCCTCTAGCTATTCAGAGGACCAATTGAACATAACATTGCAGTGGAAATCATTTTTGAGGTTCCAATTGAAGCCAGATACATAAAAGTGAATCCTCAAACCTGGGTAGAGACCATTTCATTACAAATTGATATCCTTGGATGTAATATTCCACCAGCAACCACAACCACAACAACTTCAACCACTGAGGTCTATGTCACTGCTGAACCATTATTGAGTACAACTACTTTACCAGCTGCACAAACTACAACAGAAGGTAATAGAACTACTTTACCAGCTGCACAAACTACAACAGAAGGTAATAGAACTACTTTACAAGCTGCACAAACTACAACAGAAGGTAATAGAAACTGACCTGCCTTCAAATAACTTTGTTTAGGTAAAGGACCTAGGAAAAATCAGTTAGTCAAATGTGTTCTTAGATGAAACAATGTTATATCTAGTTTTCTTTACGTCAGGGTATCTCTGTACAAAATTTGCAGCTTTAATTGCAATTATTCAAGTAGTGGCACTAGTAATGAACTATTGGAAAAAAACCCAAACTTTCAATATTCTATAATTGCACTACACTCTATTTTTTATAAGCGTCAACAAATTTTTTCTAGGCTGGCATTTTTATTTAATAGGATGCTTATTGCTACTACATAAAATTTGAAATTTTATAGAATAAGATGCTTGTAAATCAGATGCTTATAAAGAAAAAAGAGTGTAATATTTTTGCATCAATCAGTACAAAGTATTGGTAAATTTCTCAATATTTGTTTTATATCAACATTTAACTTTAACAGTGAAGTATAACTAGATGTAATATTTAAATGATTACAAAATATACTTCTAGCACCTAAATGCCATGATCCAATGGGATTTGAGAATAGCCTCATTAACTTGGACTATCAAGTAACAGTGTCTTCAGTTTACAATGGGGATGAAGGTGCCTATGGAAAGAGAAATCTTGGACTGTATTCAACAGCACAAGGGGGAACTAATGGCAAAGGAGGTTGGCTACCTGCTACTGATTCTACAGATGAATTTATATTGGTAAGGTCATTTTACAATTTGCTTTGCTAAAACAGCTATTTTGGTCTAAAAAGTGGTAGGCAGTATACACTTTTTTAAGAGAATATGGAAAATATGGTTGAAGCTCGGATATTCTTAATTTTTCAAAATCTAAGCTCAGAAAAATGTTAGTATATTCTAATTTTTTGCCCACATAAGTACCCCAGACCGCTGTAAATGAGCCAAATCTCTAAAAAATATTTGCGCATGAAGTGCGTAAAACTTTTTTTTCTTTACTAGTTTACATGCAAGTAAAACTTGCTTCACATTAAGTATAAGCAATATTTTGCTCTGAAAAAATCTAATTTGAAGGTCATTCATATTCTTGTTTCATTCTTATTTTTCTGAGATTTTGAAGCTCATATTCTAATTAACTTTATTCTTATAAAAAATGATTGTATCATGGAGTGAAATTTTTTCACTTTCACCCACTAGTGACTGCTCTCACAGTAGTAATTCACGGCTTCTGTGCTTGTTCTTCATCATTATTTCCATTCATAGAAAATTAAACCCTGTTTTAACTTAGAAATATGATTACAAACCCCTGTTACTGTTCTCGAGAAAGGAATTAACCGGTTTTGATAATGAGAGGACGCACCAACAAAAATAAACAAAGACGAACAGTTAGTTTCGAAAATAATTCTTGCAAGATTAAATCTGGAACAATAGCCGTAATGGCGACTCCAGATGATCCAATAGGTTCATTTCCACCTTCTCCTCCATCTTCTCCAGAAATTGAGTGCGTCTATCAGTCTATTCCAGAAACGGCCAGGAATATTCCAGTATCAGGTTCCAGGAACATCGATCTGAGCGCTTCTGCGAATACGAACAACAATGAGAACAAGAGCAAGAACGGTTATATGACCGCCAAGAACAGTCGAAAGAACAGTCAATATTCTGGAAAAGTTCCAGTCAGAAAGAATGAAACCAGGAATCTTGACAGAAATAATAATTTGAACCAAAGTTTTCACCATCTTTTGACTGCTGGGCGTTCAAATGCGGATCAGGACCACAAAATTCCAAGTGCTTTTGCAGTTACTGGAAATAGTTCCACAGCTGGAAATATTTCCACAGCAGGAAACAGTTCGAGTGGCATTTCTTCTGGAAAGAGGTCTTTGAAACCGGGAGACGAAATCATGCTGACTGCTTTGAGAGAAATTTGGCCGAATTTTGAAATGGGAATGACCGAAGAGAATTTGAGGTGACCCAATAGACTTTTGAAAATGAAAAATTTCGATTTTGAGAAAACAGCCATTTTAAGATTTCATTTTGGCAATGAGTAAATTATTTACTAATAAAAATATTACTACTAGTAGTAATTTAATTTTCAATTTTTGACAAGGAAAAAGTGATGTTTCTTATTTTAACGACAGATTTGTTTGACATCTTACCAAGAATAAAATCGAATAATTTCCTAAATCCGTTGGTGCACCTCATTCAAGCATGCCGCCGGATACATCCGCATTACCGTACACACCCGCATTTGCGGCAACACAAAATCCCGGATTTACCGCACAAACGTCTGTATACACGATCGGATATCAACAAATTTATTCCGGCAATAATCCAATACAGTCTGGAAATACGGCTTATTCCGAATATTCCGTCAATTCCGGAAACCCCATCAATGCCAGGAATCAAGTGAACTCTGTGAATCCAGCAATTTATGGAAATCCATTAAACTCTGTGAATTCAGCAATTTCTGGAAATCCGTCAAACTCGGTGAATCTAGCAATTTCTGGAAATCAGTTAATCTCCGTTCATCCAGCAATCTCTGGAAATCCGTTAAAATCCGTGAATCCAGCAATATCTGGTAATCATGTCTATGTCATTCCCGCCTATATGCTTCCTGCTGGATCAAAGATTCATACTTTCCTTCAGCCTAATCGTTCTCAAGGATTCATACCAGCTGCGTTTTGTAACGGCAACCAGTATCAGACGGATCCTCAAGGAACGCCGAATTTGTGCCGAGTGGAACAGACAGGACAAAAGGGAACGCCGAATTTGCGCCGAGTGGAACAGACTGTTATGCCGACTGGAAGTGGAATCGGCGTTTCTAAGGCTCAAGGAACGCCGAATTTTCAAAGAAATGAACAGAGAGGACAAACTGGAACACCTAATTTACGCCGAGTGGAAGAAACTGCGCCAAGTGGAAGTAGAATAAGCGTTGGAGAGACTAGGAATAAGAGTGCTCTGGTGAAAAAGCCGAAAGTGATACAGATTGACTGAGTTAGTTGGTTGTTAGGTTGTTGTTCTGTATTTCAGAATCATGATATTTGAGTAATATAGGCTTTCAAATGTGTAATCAATGGAAATCACTTGAATAAACTACTGAAAATTTTTAAAAATTTCACAAATATTTTCTTTAATAGATATCGAAGGCATGGAGCTTTTCAGGCTTTTTTGCCGTTTTGTAGATTATTAAAATATCTAGAAATCTTGTATTTTCGAGTTTTTTGCGTTTTTGGAGCTGAGTTTTTGAAAAATTTGGCTGAGTTTTTCAAAATTATAGTCTGAGTTTTTGAAAAAT
>JAOWAT010320949.1:0-12762 GCA_028571025.1 Longipedia americana
CTTCCTCTTAAAACAAGCATGAAATCCATGCATTACATACAAGTTTTCAAATTTTTAAAAATCTGAAAAATCAAAAGAAGTGGAAAATTTAAAAAAATAGAACATTTCAAAAATTTGGAAGCTTCAAAATATTTTTCAATTTTTAAAATTGTGTGAAGTATTTTTTTAAGTTTAAAAAATAATAAAAATATCAAAATTTTCTCACCTTCTTTGAATAAATAGCTTTTCAATGTTCATTTGCAAAAGAGATGCCTCTGCCAACATCTTAATGTGACATGTTTGCCACTCCACATAATCGAGAAAGCAGTGGCACAAAGTGCTTACTATGAATAAACACCAAAAAATCTGATATACTTGCGCACATAAAAAAGAATTTCAAGTGAAACTATTTAGTTGGTTTTGAAAATATCATCTATTGGTCCACAACACGTTTTTCTTTTCAATTTATTGTCATG
The DNA here is from genome assembly GCA_028571025.1 of Longipedia americana. Lineage (NCBI taxonomy): Eukaryota > Metazoa > Arthropoda > Copepoda > Polyarthra > Longipediidae > Longipedia > Longipedia americana. The sequence continues at coordinate 456 of JAOWAT010320949.1, forward strand.
TACTTGAAAATTTTAAAGGATATTTTGCACCCAATAACTTTTATTAGGGCCTGGATTTCTTTATGTAGTCAAACACAAAAAATACCCTTATGGCCTTGGAAATACATTTAAATGACATATTTTGATAAAATATTAAGATCACTGAAATAAAGTTTGAAAAAAAAGATGTCGCTGGGCAGTTCTGGGTCCTCAAAGTTTACTTCGTAAAACAGCAAAATTGGGTGTTTTCGGAGGTTTTGGGGCTCCCTTGAAGTAAACTTGAAGGGCCCAGTGACAAGAATATATAGTAAAAAATTTTAATTAGCAATTGATTTTGGGTCAAATCACATCATTTAAGACTCTTTAACTGAAATTTTGAGGCAAAATTAAATCTAGTCCTCACCCTACTTTTAGTAATATTACTTTTCATTTATCTGATTCCATTGTCTCAAAAACTATAATCTATTCAATAGGAAATCACTCAATTTGTCAAATAACTCTCGTCGTAACTACACTGTGGGTCAAATTGTGAACCTTATGACCACTGATGCATCTACCATTCAAGAAGTGTTGCCTACCCTCAACATGGTATGGTCGATGCCTCTACAAATTTCCCTGTCACTGTATTTCTTGTATCATGAACTAGGAGTTGCTGTGTTCAGCGGAATGGCAATTTTGCTTATAATAATTCCATTCAATGTGTACACTAGCAGACTAATGAAGGCAAAAGAGATTATTCATATTTTGTACTGTATAGAAAGACATTTCATATGGGAAAATTTTTCCAATATGTTATGATAACAATTTGCAATTTTAAATAGAAATTTTTGGCATAGAATTTTTCACTGAAATTTGATCAAGTTGTATACTTATTAATTATTACCCAAAAGAATTTTGTCAACTTTGAATTCTCCTTTGAATCTATAATATTAGGTATAAAATTTGAATAATCTTTCAAAAATCATTTAGAAATTCAATTCCTCAAAAATGAAAGCCAAAGATAAGAGAATTCGTGGAATGTATGAACTTTTAAACAATATGAAGATCATTAAATTTTATGCCTGGGAAGAGGCATTTTTAGAGAGAATTGGAAAGCACAGAACCCAAGAGGTGGGTTTCATCAAGAAAATTGCAACATTGAAAGCATCTATGAACTTTGTGTTTGGAAGTGTGCCAATTTTGGTAACATTAGCAAGTTTTGGCACATATGTTGCTATTAGGTTAACGTTGATAAAAAATTGTGATTCATTCAATTTGGGTTCAGGGATAGACATGTTACCTTGGAAAATTATGTGGCATTCTTTTGAAATTATGTGTTATTTTGAAAAACATGAAATGGTATGTGTGTCAATACCATGTATCATTGATAGTATAATATCACTTTGAGTAAACTTAGAAAAGTTGAATATTTGAAAAATTAAGTACCATTGCTTTTAACAAATAATGTAATTGAAGGAGATTATAAATCAATGCATAAAGGAAAGGGAGAATTTCTTTTTTTTCTTTGTTATCTCACCTAAGGGATAATTTTATCATAAGTTTCATCCATAAAATGAATCACAAATCTTTGGAACAAAATTTAATTTGTTATTAGTGAGGACAATGTATTAACTGCTGACAAAGTGTTTGTTTGCATATCCTTGTTCAACCTGCTGAGACTGCCAATGCACTTATTGCCAATGGGTATAACAAACTGCATTAGATTATATGTCAGCATGAAGAGAATTAACAAGTTCATGGGAGAAGAAAATCTAGATGAATTAGCGATTGGGAGATACTCAAAGAATGATGATTCTGAAAGTGAGATTGAGATTAAGAAGGCTTCATTTTCTTGGTCTTCCGATGACTCACCCACTTTAGCCACTTTAGATGACATAACCTTGAAAGTAACCAAAGGGAATCTTGTTGCTATTATTGGTAAAGTTGGATCTGGTAAAAGCAGCCTCCTGTCTGCTTTAATGGGAGAAATTCCAAAACTTCAAGGATATGTAAGTTTTTGACTAGTCTTCATTATTCAATTCATTTTGTACTTTATGACACTAAGCAATAAAATACATGAACACCGATCTGTATTGATCTCATGGTGTAAAATTAAAAAGTCTTTTATTTCAAATCCAACAACCTCTTAATTGCTCATGCAAATTAATTCTATTTCTTCAAAATGTTACTAAAACCATATACTGAATGTAATTAACTATCAAAGTATCAGGGAAAATTTGAAAACTTTTGATAATAGACATGGCAAATTCTATTAGTTCATTACAGTTTTAATTTTGTTTTAGGTATGGGTGAATTCAAGCAAAGTGGCATATGTAAGTCAGCAGGCTTGGATCCAAAACAAGACTATCAAAGACAACATTCTCTTTGGTGCAGAATTAAATGAAGAATGGTATAATGTGGTAAGTATTACTGTTATTAAAGATCAATTTGGAAATTACTTGCAGTGCCTCTTAAAAACTTGGGTAATGGGGGAGTCCATTTTGAAAAGGACAAAAGTCCTGAAAACCACTTTTGAGAAAAAGGGAAAAGAAGAAAACATAGAAATATTTGGTAATTTTTTCAAATTGTCAAATTAAAGTGTTCAAAGTTAAATTTATGAAATTAATCAGGATGACTACGAGCTTCATTTCAACAAAAAAATCATAAATTTCATTTTGAAAGTTATAAAATCTGGATTTGATAAAAATGAAAATTTAAGGGCCTTGAAATGGACAAAGACTTTCAAAATTAAACATAAGCAATGCTTATTAAGCATTCTTTTTAAGTAAAGACTGAGTCATAAAAAAATTAGACAAAATAAACATGTTATAACTTTGGGTTCAAGTATCAGATTAATCCATGCTTGGATGCAATGGAATGCTAAAATTCTAAATTTTTCAAAACATCCCTTATTTTTGAAATTTGAACAAATATGAAGACAGAAACTTAAAAAATGGTGAAAGGCTTAAAACCTGTAAAAGCAATCAATTGTAGTGATAATTGAGTCAATGGTTTTTGTTCAGTTTAGTTTTGCTTTGTCTCACAGCATATGGTATCAGAATTAACCAGCAATGTGTTTTCAGGAAAGATGAGATTTTCCTATTTCCAAAACACTCTTTACATTTTAACTTTCTGCAAATATTTTGTGATATATTGTCAATTTAAAAAAGGGCAATAACCATGGCCTCAATTACAGTTGCAAATTTGCTTTGTTTTTACATTTAGACCATTCACCAATTTTCCAGTTTCATGCTTCACATTGGTTCAAATTTCAAAAGTATGGGGTGTATTGAAAAATTTAGAATTTCAGCTTTCCATTGCATCCAAGCATGGATTAATTTGATGCTTGAGCCCAAAATTATGACATGCTTATTTAGTCTAATTTTTTATGACTCAGTCTTTATTAAAGTACCACAAAAATGAGATAACCACATGTATCTAATTTTTGCCAATTTTGGACTTTGGTCCTTTTTAAAATGGACTAACCAATGTACCAAATCTTCTCTGGAAGACATTGCTTAGAAGTTTTTCAAGGTATGTAAAGGGGGGGGGAATTATAAGCTGTATTACTCAATATGATTATCTAATCTAATTTATTTTTCCAGGTAGTGGAAGCTTCTGCACTAAAAGATGACTTTGAACAATTACCTAATGGTGATGAAACACTGATAGGTGAAAATGGAATCAACCTTTCTGGTGGGCAAAAGCAAAGGGTTAGCATTGCTCGGGCAGTTTACAGAAAAGCTGATTTATACTACTTTGATGATCCACTATCAGCACTTGACTTCCACACTGGGAAACATGTTTTTGATAATGTGCTCAGTGCCACAGGGTTGCTAAAAGACAGTACAAGAATATTTGTAACACACAGAATGGATGTTTTGGGCAGCACTGATCAACTAATAATCATGGCTGATGGTAAGATAATTGATCAAGGTACATCCCAAGAAGTCATTAATTCTCAGCATTCTGACTTAATTGAACTGATCAAAGAAGAGTCAGATAAATATGTAGTTGAAAGTGGTAAATTGGAAACTAAAAAGATTCAAGAAAAATCAAAAGGAATCAAGAAGGAATTATCAGATTCTAAAGAAAACGCTGCACAAAAGAGACTCAGAGATGAAACAATTATGACTGGACAGGTGAAATTCAAAGCATACAAGACATACTTCAAGTCAGTTGGGTACATAAACAGTGTTTTGATTATCATGTTTTTCATGATGAATCAAAGCATATTGACAGGATCAACTATATGGTTAGCAAAATGGTCAGATGATTCTGAAGCAGCAAACTCAACTGTAAGAGAAGATAATGGTTTTTATATTGGTGTGCTTGGTGGCTTTGGTTTTGCACAAGCAATGACCAGCTTTCTAAGAAATTGGTTTTTCTTTACTGTTTGTGCCAATGGAAGCACAATTCTTCATCAAAGCATCCTGAATGTGATAATCAGGGCAAGAATGAGATTCTTTGACACTACACCAACTGGAAGTATCATAAATCGTTTTGCAGGTGACATGACAGCAGTTGACGGAACACTTCCTGAATCATTATCTGCTTTTCTTTTTACTTGGTTTGAAGTAAGTGCTGTGATAATAGTGATATGTATTTCTTCAGCTTATTTTGTTGTTGCTATGATACCTTTAGGGCTAATCTATTTTCTGCTATTAAAAGTGAACATCTCTGCAACAAGGCAAATAAAGCGCTTTGAATCTAGCACAAAATCACCTATCAACCTACATTTTAGTGAAAGTATCAATGGTGTTTCTCTAATTAGAGCATTTGGTGACACTAAGAGATTTGTCAATGATATGCATTTGAAAATTGAAGAAAACTTGAAGTATTCATACATCCTTATTTTCTGTCAAAGATGGCTAAGTTTCTGGTGCGAATTCCTTGGCATTGTTGTGGTTTTAGTGGCTGCTCTAATTGCCGTGGCTCAAAGAGATGTTTTGACAGCTGGATGGGTTGGATTAATGGTGTCATATGCATTGAGTATCACTGAAGTTTTCAAATGTGTGCTACAGAATGGAGCAAAAGTGGAGGCACAGGCTGTATCTATTGAAAGGATTAGGTGAGTATTCAATAAAAATTATTCTGAATATTTTCAAGGATGTGACAATTTTAAATGCTGACTGACTGAAAATTAAATGTATGTGAATTTGGTTTAAAATATATTGTCATCATTTCGGTAGCATCTTCAATTGAATGCATATCCTAAAAGGACAATTATTGTTGGGAAAATTATTCAATTGGTGGCCATACACTATAGCCCAGTACACCAGTTAAATGTCCCCAATGTCCCAGATGCATTATTTGATTTAGTAAAGGGTCATTGATAATGTCTTTGGTGATGCTAATAATGTACCTAGAGACATTAATTATATCCCCGGTGACATTATCAATAACCCTGGGGACATTGTCAATAATATGCAAACCAGGCTTATAATTTATTCTTTGGCCCAAGCTGAAGCAGATTATCAGGGAAACACCAAAAATTGAAATAACTTCCTCTAATTGCAAACAAAAATTTTGATTTGTGGACACCCGTCAAATAAATCAAACTCAGATTATTTTGACTTTTGAGAATATAACTAAATTTGAGAATGTTAAAAAATGTTTTAATATATTTCTAATCAAGAATATGGACTTTTGATTTTGGGTCAGTGTGCCTTTAAAATTACCTCAGCTCCCAATATGCAAAAGAGAAAATTGAATGGAAAAGAAAAATTAAAAATATTTTTGGGCATTCTTCTAAACTGTTTCAATACATTTTCAGAGAAATGGAAGACAACACTCCCGTTGAAGATGATTGGAGGAAATCAAATGATCCAGAACCAAAAGATGATTGGCTAAAGAAGGGAAAAGTCATGTTCAAGGACATGTCACTAAGATATGCCCCTGAACTGGAACCAGTTCTGAAGAATATTACTTTAAATATTGAACCGGGAGAGAGAATTGGTGTTTGTGGAAAAACAGGTACCTTATCTTATGCTAAATTGGACCTACCTGTAGGGTCTGGATTAAATCAAAACATTTCTTGGACCAGGGTAGCACCACCACTGAAAAGTTAAATAAGGGTAAATATTAGGCTTTGTGAAGAAAAATTTCACAAATAACCTTTCCTGGTCAAGCCCTGGGCAGTTGAAAATCCTTTTATGAACTAAACTTTAACTGCCCAGGGCTTGGCCGAGAGAGGTTATTTTTTTATTTTTCTTCACCAGGCCTAATTTTTTACCCACAATTAACTTTACTGGGTGGTATCACCTTGGTACAAGTCATTTTAAAACTTCACTACATAACTTAGTCTAAGCCCTACTACCTGTGGTAAATCAGATCCAAGCTGAAACGAACTATTATAAATTTTAAGCATTTTGAGCTTAGATCAAATTAAGCAATGGCAGATCTGATTTAGAATGCCCTACAATAATAAAATTAATGAGTTATATCTATTCATCAAAATACTTGTAATATATTTCTATACGATACGATTTCCTAAATTGAATCTTTTGGGGGTAAATCAGAACTAAGCTCACAATGCTTGAATTTCACACTAGATTTACTTTAGTTTAGTCCCAATTTACCCCTCATAGGTCCAATTTAGGTCGCTGTACGGTACTTTATTTGTAATCAAAGTATCAAATAAACCTAAATCGACTCTTGTGGCAGATGTTTCAGTTGCTTGATGAATATTGAAGATCTGAAACCATGATCAAGGTTTCAGGCTTTTCAAAATTGCAAAATCACCAAATTTGAAATTTTTAGACTTTTATTGGTAAATCTTACAATATGAAAAAAAGAAATTTTTGCCAAATATTCAAACTTAACCCTTTCACCCCTAGACAGTAAGGAAAAAGTTGACTCTGAAACCTGAAGATTTTCTGCGAAAAAGTGAAAATTTGACTTTCAACCAATATAGCACACTTTGGTTAGAGCTTTCAATGAATTTAATTTAATATCTAACACATTTAGTTTATTCTGTGACATATGACAAAATATTACATCCATAACAATATCCATGAGAATATTGCAATGGATCAAAATTACCTGCAAACTTTTGATTTTTGTAGCTAAATAGCTACTTCAGGCATATTGCGCATGCAGTTATATAGCCACATCTGGGGTGAAAGGGTTAATGCAAAATGTTTGAAAAACTACAAACTTTTTGCAAAAAATGGGCCAATTATTCAACCAATATTATAAAAGAAAAATTCCTTTAGGTGCTGGTAAAAGTTCCTTGTCTGTTGCATTGTGGAATCTGACTGAATCACTAGATGGCACAATTGAAGTTGATGCAGTTAATACAAAATCAATAGGCCTCCACTCACTTAGAAGTCAAATGACAATTATTCCACAAGACCCTGCTTTGTTTAATGGAACCATCAGAGACAATATCGATCCAATAGGGACGTATGAAGACAGTGACATTTGGAGAGTCCTGGAAAATAGTCAGTTGAAAGAAAAGGTTGAAGGATTCATTGAAGGACTTAACCACATTGTAGAAGAAGGTAAGTTCTTTTAAAACCTAAGCTTGTTGCCTATTAAATCACCAAGCGTTCTTAAGATTTTGCAAATTTTACTAATTTATAGTACAACATGGCCAAATTTAAGTACTAAAGCTTAATAATATCTTCATCATTTTTGAATATCATTTGGATAAACTTTTAGCTTTCCATTTTAGGGCAACCTTTACTTTTATGTTGACCAATTTTGGAAAACACTAAAAATTTATAGAAGTAAAATATTCAGAATGTTCATGCTTCTATTACAATTCTGTTTTTGAATACTACCAACTTAAAAATTGCAGGAAAAATTTAAGAATCTTCTATAAAATGAGGCTTTTCAAATGCTCTAGTTCTTGCAAAACTTTATTTTACCAAATATTATGTGACTATTTCAGGTGGTACCAATTTCTCAGTGGGTGAGCGACAATTGATCTGTTTGGCTCGTGCACTCTTGCGCAACAGTCACATTATCCTTCTTGATGAAGCTACTGCATCAATGGACTCAAAAACGGATGCTAATGTGCAGGAAACATTACTCAAAGAACTGAAAGGCAAGACGATCATTACAATTGCTCATAGATTAGAAACTATACTGAACTATGATAAAATTCTTGTCTTGGATCAAGGAAAAGTTGTTGAATTTGATTCAGTAGAAAATTTAAAAAATGACAAGAACTCTCAATTCTATTCAATGCTTAAGAAATCTTATCATGAGTAATGAAATTATTGCCAATGAATCTAAATTAATTAATGAAACTAGCAGCATCTTCTCAAAGAAGCATGTTACAATCTTCCTCTAAATATTGTCATTTAGGAAAAAATTAAATTTGAGACCAATAAGTGATAATAAATTGAAATAATTCAATGCTGTTAACATAGATGAGTTTGAAAGACATTAATCATAAATAATTAATAGTGAAATTGAACATATATTTGTGATGAATAAATATATCAAGAGAATGGACAAATCACCATCACATTTTTCTCAAAAATGAATCATTTGAAAGGTTTGCAGGAAGAAACTTAAAAAGTGATAAATAAAGTATTCACTCTGCAGTTTGAATTGGGATACAATTTTATAAAACTACATTTTCCAAAAGAGAAGTTTTGAACTTCAGGAAAAAACTAGTGCACTTGTACATTATATGCAAGCCAAATTTCATGTGGCCTTTGGAAAATAATTAGCTCAAATAGGATATTAGAGTACTGTTCCTTCCATAGGGCCACCAGAAATAACTAATCAATGACAGATTCCATCTTTCACTGAATTCTGTTAATGCTTTATCATCGACTAGTTATTTCTGATGGCTCTAGTCAAAGAAACAGACTATCTGTAAGCCAAAGTGAATTTTGCAATCATTCTAATTACAATTGAATGGATTGTCATAATTACCGTATCTTATTCTAAATCGGACCTACATGGGGTATGCTCAAAATGTTTAAATTTCACTCTAGTTTCATTTTTGCTTAGGTCCAATTTACCATTGGTAGTTCTGATTTAGCATAAAATACGGTACCCTATAAAATAAGTAATGAGGTTACATTAGAAAGATTAGTATTAATTTGTCATAAAATGTCAGAGATTGAAGAAAATTACTTCCATTGACCTAGATTAATTTGAATTGAATCTTATCAATGACTTCAGTTGAAGAAGCCAAAAAATTATCTATGGCCATAATCATCTGTTATGTGAATGGACAAATCTCTCACACAATTCTTCCCCTCATGAAAGAATCTCTGATGGATGAAGAGTGATAAAAAGACCCTTGCTGTGCAAGGTTAGAAATGTGAAATACTATCTCTGACCCTAATTAAATTGTGCAAAAGTTGTGATGTGTTAAGTTTCGTGGAAAAATTTTCTTCAATGATTTATGCAACCATTAAACTTAACACATTAAAAGATTTGCACAATCTATTTAGGGGGAGAGGTAGTAATTTTTTATTCCTTGTTGATTTGATATTCGCCATTAAAGTTTTGTACATTTATATATACAGAGTGTTAGTATCATGATAATGTAATATGACTGAATAGTAAATAAATAGATGTCGAGACAAATAATTTAAGATTTTTAGTTCACTTTTTAATTTTTACAAATTTGATAATTGTAAATTAGAAAAAGCCTCTATCCTAATTGTTCTGTAAAATTTCTTGAATCAAGGGATTGTTTGTTGGCTGAATCGTAATAATCAAACTCAGGCTTTTTTCCCAAAATTTTCGAATGACTCACGGCCAAAATTTTCAAAAAACTCACGGAAAACGCAAAAACTCAAAAATGAAAAATTTTTAGGCAGCAAAATATTCGTAAATTAAACTTTTTGGTTTTATTTGTGGTAAAATTACCTAATGTTGAACAAAAACACCAAATTTTGCCAAGTTTTGGCTGAATTTTCCAAAAACTCAGCAAATTTTCCAAAACTCAGCAAAATTTTCGAAAAATTCAGCTTCAAAAACGCAAAAATTCAAAAATACGAAATTTTTAGGCATTTGATACGTCTAAAACCCGGGAAAAAGCCTGAAATATAGCTACAATGATTGGATGGATTGCCTTGTCCAGCTCCAACCAGGTTTGTCTTATAAGGAAATTGTGTTATGGTATGGGGCAAAACAATCTATCTGATTCTTCTAGCTATATTTTAGTCTTACTGTTTTTAATAACACCAAAATTTTGTTCAGTTTTACAGGGAACATCAATTAAGATGAGACTTACTTGTTGGAAGCTCTCCCTGACAAATTCCCTCCACGCATTTTCTGTTTGACCCAAACTGGCAATGTTCATCGCTCCCACATGGGGAACAAACACCTCCATTGCAATATGATGCATCATTTGCAGTACAACACTCATGATCACTGTGATTTAAACAGGAAACACATCGGAAGCCAAAGCAGACGTGATTATTAGGGCAATCTTTAGACTTTCTACACTGCACACACAGTCCTTTCTTTTTGTAGCATATGAAGCCACGACAATCCTTTGTGCTTTTGCAAGGTAGAAATTGCCAATCTTCAGAACTATCTATGTCTGATGAAACAACATCCTCAGAATCACCATCTGATGACTCATCATCCTCAGAGTCACCATCTGATGAATCATCATCCTCCGAGTCACCATCTGATGAATCATCATCCTCCGAGTCACCATCTGATGAATTATCATCATCCTCAGAGTCACCATCTGATGAATCATCATCCTCAGAGTCACCATCTGATGAAGAGTCACCCTCTGATGAAGAATCATTTTCTGAAATTGGATAATTTGTGTGAATAATTCCATGAGACCTTGAAAACTAAATATTGTTCAACAAAATTATAAAAAAAAAATCTCTGACGGATAATGAATTTTGTTATTGCTGTTATATCTTACCATCACTATCAAGATCTATCATTCTCATTGTCTCATTGGTAATGGGTATTGGAGGGAAATCACTTGAACCGCAGGCAATTGTTCTATTATCATAAGTTAGAGCAGAAGCATCTACTGAATAGTTTTCATTTACCCTTAGGTCACACAAGGTAAAGGAGCCATCAGGGTTCGGATTACTGCTGATGATGATCTGGTCAACGTTTTCTGTACATGAAGTCAAAGTTATTTCTTCGTCCAAGTTAGTAATAACTTCTCCATCATTGTCACTGTCTACAAGGGTTACAATAATGCAAACAACTGAAAGAAAAATTGAAAAAAAAATCAATATTATTACATTGAACCCCAATTGATTTTGAATCAAAAGCTAAACAATTAATATTTTGTCAGTGATTTATCACTGGTTAATTGCCCAAATGAAAAACAATCAAAATCTGGATGGTATTCCTAAGATAAGTTAAATCAGATGTGTCTTGAATGACAGAGGATTTGAATTTTGACTCTGAACATACCTTCATGTTCTAGACCAAATGTGAATGTTGGTCCATCAGTCGTATTTAAGGTGGTAGTCAAATTTGTATAGTCATCAGCTACAACAATGACTTCATAAACAAAGTTGTCAAGAAGAGGAATTTCTTCTGTTTCTCCATTTGCATCTGTTGTCAAAGTGAACTCATCTGTAACATTTCCTTCTCCAGATATAGCTCTTAATATCACAGTAGCATTTTCAATTTTGATATCTGGGAATAATTCATCCACAATGATTATTTGTGAATTGACATCTGCAAAAAATATGCATGATTCAGCACTTTTTGATGCAACTAGAAAACTAAAATAATTGTTTCAAAAAATTCAATAGATGTCTCTGACAAATAATGAATTTGGTTATTGCTGTTATATCTTACCATCCCTATCAAGATCTATCATTCTCATTGTCTCGTTGGTAATGGGAAGTGGAGGGAAATCATTTGAACCGCAGGCAATTGTTCTATTATCATAAGTTAAAGCAGAAGCATCTACTGAATAGTTTTCATTTACCCTTAGGTCACACAAGGTAAAGGAGCCATCAGTGTTCGGATTACTGCTGGTGATGATCTGGTCAACGTTTTCTGTACATGAAGTCAAAGTTATTTCTGCATCCAAGTTAGTAATAACTTCTCCATCATTTTCACTGTCTACAAGGGTTACAATAATGCAAACAACTGAAAGAAAAATTGAAAAAATATATCAATATTATTACAATGAACCCCAATTGATTTTGAATCAAAAGCCAAACAATTAATATTTTGTCATTGATTTATCACTGGTTAATTGCCCATGTGAGAAACAATCAAAATCTGGACGCTATTCCTAAGATAAGTCAAAACAGATGTGTCTTGAATGACAGAGGATTTGAATTTTGACTCTGAATATACCTTCATGTTCTAGACCAAATGTGAATGTTGGTCCATCAGTCGTATTTAAGGTGGTAGTCAAATTTGTATAGTC
>JAOWAT010321060.1:8072-22842 GCA_028571025.1 Longipedia americana
TTACTTGGTGATTTAGGCAATCATTGAACTAATCTTTTTCAGCAAAAACGTAGTCAAAATAGGTGATATGAATGTATCCAAACTAGCTGAATAAGGTTTTGCCGAAACTCAGATTGGAACACCTTACTACACTAGTCCTGAAGTTTGGAAAAATTCAAAATACACATTTTCTTGTGATATCTGGTCATTTGGGTGTGTTATGTACGAAATGTCTAATCTAAAACGACCTTTTCGTGGAAAAAGCTTGGCAGCTCTTTATCAAGCCATTCAAATAGGAAAATATTAACCGTTCAAAAGAAATTACTCTGAAAATTTGGCAGCTGCTGTAGCAAAATGTTTAAAACCCAATGATAGAGTCGGTTTGTAAGAAATTATGTCGATATTCGAAAAAAATAGTGCTACCCAGATTCTTAAAATTTAGTAGTCCCCGAGACTATCGAGAAACAAAACTTCTTACAATCCACTAAATTTATAGGATGCAAACGTAAATTAACTCTTGCCCAAACCAAGATATCGTGCGAAAAAAGAAATACTACTTAAAAAAATTGAACCAAGAAAGAATGTTTCGGAATTGATACATATTTTCAAAGGTACTCAGGGTGACAATTAAGAAACCTCCACTTCAAAGAGAAAATTGCCGAGATCAGAAAAAATGCTTTTCCACATGTAATCAGAGAAAATGCTGCCACCTCTCATAAAAAATTAGCCTTTTAATAGTGTAGTTAATAGAACACCCTCATTCCAACTGTTTAAGATTAAGCCAAATTTTTTGCTTGAAACCTCTGAAAAAAACACTTTCGATCATATTATTCGAAAGAAGAGGAAACAAAAAAGTGGAATTTACCACTGAGGAGCATCCAATGTATTTTATATAAAATTCCTTGCGTATCAACAAACATTTTTTAGAAAATTAATATGAGTAGAGAGACACATTATTTGATATTTTACCAATATTTAAATTAATTCAAATACTCTTGTTGATGTCAACAAAGGCTAAGCAAGTTGGAAACCTCATTACCTAGTAAGAGAAAAGTGAGAATCCAGTGTTGAAAACCATATTCAAAAGAGTTCGAAACCTCAACAAAAAACTTAATGGAATTGAGGATCTTTAAAAAAAGAGTCAGGAACTCCTGAATGCAGATCAGCGAAAAAAGATCCAAAATAAAGATGAAGTGGTCAAATAAATTAAAAAGAACGAGTAATTCGCTCAATTCTACAAGGGAATCATTCAGTAGAATGAACAATCTGCCCCCATAAATACTGAGTAGCTGATAAAGATTTCTACACTTATAGCTGTTGGTCAATCCATTGAACAGTATGATAACTGCTCAGATCAAGCTTTGAAAACTGTTTTTGAGGACTTTTATAAGCCCGTTTCAGAAAACGTGAAGAAAGAAACAGAAATCTCCAACAGAATTGCTGATATGGTCGGAAACTTCACGAAATATCTCCGAGATGAAAAACTTTACAGTGCTTGTAAAGACTACATCACCTTCTTTGATCCCACACCTGTTGAAAAAAACGCGAAATAATTGACTAAAAATTAACCGCAAAACAAGATCTCTTAGGTGCCCAAATAACAATAATCTAAACAATAAAATTACATCCAAAAATAACAGACTGTCGCTCCCATCGTAAGTTAAGTGCCTAAGAAAATCGAGAAGTAAAGTACCAATGAAAATAAGAAATCCCCCAGAAAGTCCCCAAAATAAAAGAAATCAAATTAGGAGAGAAAGGCTCAATCAATGAAAAGTTGGAATGATGAAGAATGGTGGGGTGATGATAATTCCAGCAGTTAAGAACGCGACAGGTAAGAGAGGAATTAAGATCCGAAAATACCGGAATAAAAAGTAACTGGCAAAGAGAAAGTTAAGAAAAGTTAAGATCATTTTCTGAAAGAAAACAACAAATAATAAGCAAAACCCTAATAAGAACGGGACAAAAGAAGGTAATAAATCAAAAGACATTAAAATGGTCGTTCACAAAATTAAGGGAGAAATCATTTTAAAAAGACTTATGGGGAAGGATTATACGGAAGACCTGCCTAGGAGCAGAAACAGAGATAGCACAATCGCCCATATCATCAAGACCGATACTATGGAAAAAGACAATACGAAAAACCAGCTAACTACGAAGAGCAAAGGGGTAATGGTGCGTATCGTGGAGACTACTACAAAAAAAATAATGACAAACCAAGGTATTATTAAAAAGGTGAAGAAAGAAACTATCAACAAAAATAAAAGGGGGGTTATCGGAAAAAGAAAGGAGAAAATAGTGACACGTCTCTGGAACCCACTCCGGAAAAAGTCAGTAAGAAACCTAAGTATGTTCAAAAATCGTGAGAAAGTATGATTTGTACGATCATGAATGAATCGAATATAATCTTTTCTTAATAAATGACTTGGTCGGGGATGGGGATCCAGCCAAACACTAAGAGGGCTAGACTGAATTTTACTGGGGTCAAGTCCTAGTTTAACAACTGAAAATTCGGTAGTATTTCAGACTTCAATTTATAATATGGTATTGAACTCAATTTAGGGTAATTGTTGGGTAATTTTTTTGCTTGCTGGCATTATTTTTTATGGAAAATATAATCGAGTTAGACTAACTTTTTATTTACTTCTGTTCTTCCATGATATTAATGATGACATTTAGATTTTCTGCTCCAACCGCAATAAAGATGTTTTTCCCGTCCACCGATTTAACTTTTTCAGAACCCTACCTTTTTATATGAAAGCAATGAACGTCAGCTCCCTTGCTGTAAAAGACTATTTTGGTGTTATCCTTTATATGGCTCAGGTTACTCTTTCTTGCCTAGCTAATAGAAAAGCGAAATGAAGCTTACATATCAATGGTGCCTCCATCCGCAGTGTATACTTCTTTCCACGAATCTTTGTTTTCTGCGTAAGATGTCAACCGATTAATTTTAGAGCTTGCTATATTGGTCATCCCTTGACGAATTTCAGAATTTTTCATATTGTTTTCTGTGTCTTCAGTCAAGTAAAAAGGCTGTATGTTGTAGGAGCGTGGATTTGAAGTTTGTTGTGATCATCAGAAGAAATGAATGAGAAATAATAGAGAACAGAATTGCACGATCAGGTGATTTCGCATTATTTTGGGACCCAAGTTTAAAATGCTTCGCATTAATATCTTAAACTTCATCTAATATCTCTCATGAAGACCAAAGTCGCTCCTATCAGTATTTTGATAGCGATGGTGACCATCTGTCCGATGGTATTCGGTCTCCAGGACCCGTCATGCACAGATCCCCAGAAAACAGCGTATCTCTCGTTCAACTCGCTGAGCAAGCGTGATGCTATCAGCAAACTTTTTGATGAAGTGAACAAGTAAATCATAAAGTACGACTTTGTCTACAACAAAACCGAGAGTCTGGCATACAATATTTCGTAAATGCACCCTCAGTTTTATTACAACGAACATTACCAAGTTGATACGTTCATAGGTAAGAAATAGGTCGATATTAGACGATTATACCGCAAACGTTTCCCTGGGAACCGTCTAGTTTGCATTCAGGTTTGACTATCAGGTCATCAAAAACGACTAAGTCATCAAAATGGGATATGCGCATGGAAGGCAGTCCATGGACGAAGGATATTTCACCAAAAAAATCCTGTCTCAAAATGGAACCGTAGAATGGGAGCCCCATGATGTTCCAAAATTGACGATTAGCTCCCAAATACGCATAGACCACTCAGTACCCAAGCTTGATAAGACCGACTTGGATTAGTTTTAAATGATGCTCAACGACCAGGTAGGAAATAGAACACTAAAAGAAAACATTCTTAGTTCCTTCAATACATACTATGCTGCTCTGCTGAAGACTCACCTCAACAGCGAGCATATGTTTTCGACTAACACTTTCAGCTACTACTGGAAAGGAATCAATTTTCACTATATCAGTCCCCAAAGAGAGATTAAATTGCATAATAACAATACTGTCAAAGGACTTTTGGCTGGATTTTTCCTAGAACTTGAAAATTATCCCCAAAAATGTTCAGATCTGCCATAGTATGCTGATATTTCGCAGTATGGTGGACTTCAGGAGATGATTTCAATGGCAACCATCAATGCTACTTTCAGATATGCTCTTGATCACAGTCTCGTAAACCTTTACCTTTATAGCGCGTGGGAGGTTCCAGCCTTTCAGTTCCGCTTCGGAGACCTCGCTAATGTATGCCCCGAAGCAAAGAATGTTAGTCCAAGCCATTACTTCAATGTTCATTGCACTTGGAATAGAGAAAGCTAAACTGAGCCTACGATTAAGTAATATACGGAAAATTCTTTGAGGGCATAGATACCATTCGTTTGTAGTGTCCAAGATGCTGGAAATAATTTGATTAACATCACTTCAACATTCCAATTTGTCCTTAAAATAGTAATTGTTCCGACTAAATTAGCATCCCGAATAAGATTACTTGAAAGTTGTTGTAGACGGAACAGGTGCATGGGGTACCAAGTATATAGCAGCTGACGCGAATAAGAAATACGTGATTGAGAACGAAAATCTTGCTAATGAGTATTTGAGACTTGTTCTTAATGGATTAGTGGGAACTGAAGTGCTGGGGACAAACTGGAAAACTCAATACAGAAGATATCCGGCTGTTGAAGCAACGAAAAACTATGTGCTCATATTTGATGTTTCGTAGAGATGATTTGATTAATCCGTTCGTTGGCAATTCTACCTAAGTTTGAAACTGGGAGAGTTCCACCTCCTGAAAACTAGATCAATAATTGATTCGGATGTGTGAAAGATAGATTTTTGAATACTGGTCAAAGAATAATTATTCAAAGGTTAAAATTTTCCAATTTCTTTTAGCCGTATAAATTAATTGTATTACGTCGGGAATGAATAATACCTCCTTTTTGAAATGCGGAGAGAGAAAATTCTTTCTAGCTTACTGCCAATAGACAGGGAAGTTCGAAAAGATATATTTTTCAAGTCCTACTGAGCCCGAACAATAGTTCAAATAGGAGAGAGTGAAAAAAATGCAGAAAAAACTCGATCATTAGACATGTGCTCCTCAAGAAGATTAAGAAGATCTAATCAAGATGGAATTTATTCCATTCAGCTTTCAATGATCGTGAACATCAAAAATCCCTATTCTTTTCTGAAATTGATCCGAAAATAAAGTGTCATCATCTGTTGAGTTTCATTATTCAATAAGAATCTAATTTGTCCCGACCATTTCTGAAATAAATTTTATTGTTCTCATCGATTAGTTCCTAAACGTTTTCTTACCGACATCCAAACCATTCAGTTTAACATTTTTCATTTCAATTTTGATCGGATTCGATAAGGAAGAGTTTCGACAAGAAACAAATTTGCTATCAAAGTTCATTCAAAAATTGAAGCTCGGATCGGCTGACCACCAAATAGCTTGTTTTATCTTTGGTGTAAGTTTGGTAACTATTCACGAGGTAGTCGAGGTTAATGCAACAAAAATGATAATATGTAGCTTAAACATGCTAAATGGTCTAGGCTGTATTAAAAGGCAGCTAGTAAATCAAATGATGCTAAATGAAGGATATCAAAATTTGGGTTCTTCAGTTTGTGTTAGCAGGAGATTGAATCTGCCCTTGCACTCAATTCTTTATTTGCTAAATTTGTCGTCCGGACTAAATCTAGCAGGATGGGCGTTCAGAGTATAGGAGCCATCCTCAAGAACAATTTTCATGGTATACACTCTTTTCCCATTTTAGTCGAGATAATAACGCAGGTACATCTTCCTTTGTTGATAGTTATATTAACTTAATACGGGAATTTTAACTACTACAACTTGAAAAAAACTTGGAATGATTCCATCAGAATCCTTTCATAGCATCGTTTTCTCTTTTAATGATGGCGTACTCCTTCTTTAGGTTCCTCATTTAATGGAAGATCTCGTCTTTTAAGTCGTTTTACAGCGCAACTATTTTTTGCAAACCCTCTATGCTGGTAACTTCACCCATTCTCTTCTTTTTGTTGAGTAGCTTGTCGGCTTCCTAAATTAACTTTTCATTTTCTCCCTGAAGACGACTGATCTACTAGAACTTTTCTAAGTCAATTCTGTCCTGAAATTGAAGTTTGTCATTTTCCAAGTCAGCAATTTTATTTTACAGTTCTATCACAATCTGATCATAGCTCTAGTTTTTCAGAGTGTGTTCGGTTTCTTTGAGCATTTTGTTCACTCTTTCGTATTTTTCAAATTCTTGCCTAAGAGACTCATTCTCCGTATATATTTCCTTTAAACGCTACTCATACTATGCCTGGTTTTATTTTTATTCTTATTCCAAGCCTTCAAGTTTGCTTTTGAGAAGAAGATATTTCTCTACCGCTGGGTAGTATGTGGATTTATCAGCCCATTCTTTTCCCGCCTACCTACCAAAATAATTTTCGTAAGTTTATTAATGCTTTTTGACTGACACTTAAATAATGTTTTGATTTGCGTATTGTTCACTCATTTTGTGCCGATTTTTTAGAATTTTCTTGATTTGCCTTTAAAATTAGTTCTTTTCATCGACGTTTTGATTGAGTTAACTCAAAAGAGTGATTTTACTTTATCTGAGGGATAACACGCTTTCCATGATAGAATTTTCCAGTTTTGGAAGTTTAATATCTGTTCCCGTCTATTTGGATAAGACTGAAATCCCACTCTTCAAGACAGATATTCGACTTGGGTATTTATCGGAAATTTCAGTTACATTTTGGTGAGCTTAAGTTCTAAGAGAGCTGATGTCGTTTGATTCCATGGCTTCCTCCATTTCTTGCATAAGTTTAGGAATTGACTATCGAATACTGCCACTCGTGACCACTTTCGGCACTGAAGCTTTGGGTTTTGATGCAAAAGATTTATTACTGGTCTGATTTTTCCCCACCTAACTACTTTTATGCTAGTGTAAGCTGTGACTCCCATAAGTATTTCTCGAGTTTTTTGAATTGTAAATTTCATTGGCAGCTCCTATAAAGCGTGGAGAAACATGAAAAGTCTACCCTGCCTCCGCCAAGTTTGATCGAATGGCACCGTAGTTCATCCAATTTCCTTTATCCTGTTTACTGTTATTTTTATTAATATAAAATCCATAACTCATCTAAAATAATCAATCTCTGTGATGTTTAGGACTTCTACTCCTATGGTTATCGATTGATGCGGGTTTTTCTTATATTTTCTGAGATAGTTTTTTCATGGCCTTGCCTCTAGCTTTCAGCATATAAATGTAAAGGAAAATGACTCCTGAACAAACACAAAATTGTGTGAATCTGGCAAACCATACAGATTCATAAGAAATAGTCTAGGCATTATCTTTGATATATTAGTTAATAACGCACATCTATCCATAAATTCCGATTGGGTACAACACAATAAAAGAATTGTATCTGAGGACTATTGCTGCCATACTGTTGCTGAAAAGGTAATAAAGATATCTATTTACATCAGCAATTGACCACGCTATTACCGTTAAAGCAAATATCTTATGACTAGTCTCCGGAGTAATGAAAAAGTATGCCACTACTAGTCTTCCCGTTGCCTGGGCCACTGAAGCAAATAAGTTTCCTTTTGACTTTCCTAATACAATAAGAATTAGATCGAACAATTGGGTTGTTTGAGCGATTCTTACTAGTAACACGTCAGTTGAAATATCTGATGCCAAAAATGTCTTAGGATCAAGAGATAACCTCAAAGAAATGCTGAACATAACAATGCTCCACGCGAAAAGGCATATCATATTTAGTATCTTCTCCATTTGGGTAGACTCGATTATTGTTGATTGCAAATTTAAACTATTTCTTTATTCCAAATACATGAATAAAGAAAAAACGGCATATCTCAAGTGCAACTCAGTGACACAATATTTGTTAAATTCAAATGGTTATCAAGTTTGAAATAAATCAAAGTCGAATTACAACTACTGTTATATTATCAGTAGATCCCTTCTGAATTGCGGTCTTCACGAGCAATTTACATATTTCAGGTGCTTATATTTAGGATTTTATTATTTTGTGAACTTACTTCACGTCTACAAAGTCCCAAAGTCCATCAGATCCTATGACAACGTATTTATGAGCCAATCTTATTTATATCCTTCTCACTTCGGGAATCACCGTTAGGCCACTGTTTTTAAGAGCAAAGTCACCAAAGGCACGAGTTACAGCTAAGATTCCACATATTCTATTATTGAGTAATTTCCCTCCAGTTTCCCTATTTTAATGGATATGTACTTAATTCTATTAGCCTATTTTGGATTATCTCCTCTATGATCAGTCGTGATTTTCTATCCAAAATTGTCGTCGAATATATAAGCTGATGAATCACCAACATGAGCGACATATAGAACCCTCTTGGACTGTTAAAGAGTGATAAGTCCGACAGTTCCTGTTGATCCTACCTACTGTGACTTCGAGAGACTTCCATTAATTTTAGCATCAGCCTGTGTGAATGCTTTTTCAAAAGCTTCGTATACATCATTTTTGTATTTTTTATAGTGCTCTTTCATAATTTAAGGCATGTATTTATGCAAATAGCTGCTGACCATTGATCCACCGTGTCCATCGAATACACCAATAAGCATTGACTTGGGGCAATTTTCGAGAAAACAATCGTGAACAAACGATGCTGAATTTAATGTTTTATTACTATCTTCCATGTAGTTTCTGAATTTGGGATTCGACTAGTCCATTATTGCATATTCTTTAACTGCAACTGAGTTTCGAATCGCAACCACTTTATTCTTTTCCATTTTTATGAACTTTGGTTTGATTATTTAATAGGGTTCACATTTACATACAGATGACTAATCACGAGAATTCAATATTTAACAAATTAATCGAATAATCAAGTGACCAAATAATCAAGTGATCAAATAGTCAAATAATCAAGTGGTCGTAACTCAACCTTCTACCATTTCTCCTTCGGCCGGATCGCTGCTGATGGCTTTCAAAAGCATTGCCTGCATCCCTCTGATGCGCTATTAAGATTACAAGTTAAGTGATTCAACAGTATTATTAAGCTTAACAATCTTTTCGCCATGTTGTTCCTCGCCCTCGCTCTGGAAAGGAACCCACTTGATGTAATCTTCATCTCCCTCACTACTGGATGTGCATTTGTTTATTTCGTATTCGAGCCCACTAAAATTATTCTTATCCTTCAGACTCAAACAGTACATGTAGAAAACATAATTCCAAAGGAAGTGTTTGCTCTTTATGTGTTCGTCGAAATCCTATCCATTTTTTTACAGCTAAATTAACTCAAAATTACGTTTCCTCGGTCCTAACCACAAATATAACAGGTGTTCTTTTTATCGTCGTTCATTTTATCTCTTTTTGCTCTTAACTAGGCAAAAGTCTCAATCATAATGCCACTGACAATATTCCCAAAAAGGAGCCCAAAGAAGACGAACCAGGTAAGATCTGTAAAAAATCGAAATATTTGAAATTCCTCCACCGACCCTCCAATGGATCCCGAGACGTAGAGATCCATTATACAAGAAATTATATCTTAGCATTTATCGGCTTACTTCTTTCCGCCCATCATTTATTTGGAGTAATTTGAATAGAAAATTAACGAAAAGACATAGACAAATACGACACCTAGTAAGCTTACAGATAGCAACTGTTTAATATTGTAGACTATTGCATTAAATACATTTGATAGCGTGTCGTTTTCCATAAAGAAAAATATGATATACAGCAGAAATAGTCCTTGGTAGTAAAACGTTCCAAGGCTTGAAGCAACCACGTACATCAGAACATATGTGAATTTTTCGTCGTACTTTAGAATTATGACTAAAGAGCTCCGGGTTATCCTTGTTAGTATCGTTGTCCATATCGCAAATAACATAGCCGTTATCGTATTTAAAACTGCCTTCGATTTCGGTTACTTCTCTTTTTAACCCAAATTTTATTCATTTCCCATTTTTAAAGCAGTAGAAACTAGTCCAACCCCTTTTTACTAATTGTTTTTTTTCATATCTTCGTTAGCTCGGAATTCTGCTAGTTTATATTTGCATTTTGTGTAGCTGATTAAATAAGTGATTGCGACTGATAATTGGACCACATCTAAAACAAGCAAGATTGTGCTTAAGCTACTGTTGGTAAAATATATAACCTAGTGAAAGTCAACCACCACATCCACCGAAATGAACCAAACTAAATTTATCAGATGACTGAGTTGAAAAGCCAATTTTTGGAATTTTTGAATTTTTGACGGCTGGAAAGATATTCCCATTACCTTTTTCTTCTAGATTTCAAAGTTATGGTTAATCTACGCAATTATTTCATCTTTGAATCCGAAAAGAGAGCGTATTTTTTATCGTTGAGTTACTCTCGGAACTTAGAACATAATCCTGTCTCTTGTTGTCGGAGACAACTTTGTGAGGATCGGGTGGTTTGGGAAGAAAATCGACTGTTTTCCTTGGCTGGATATGATTTAAATCCGATTGAGCTATTTTTTGAGTGCTCCAAGGAGTCCTTCTAGATCATAACCAGTACTCTTTTGGATGTCGATCAAATTGGCGTTCATTTTTTCGATAAGTTTTTCAGCTCCCTAGGAAGCAGTTAATTTTTAAATTACAATCATAATGTTCATAGCGATTCCGATTTACTCAGGAACTCTTTTTTATTGTTTATTCTCAGCATGGAGCAAAGAGTGGAAGTCATCCACGGTGTATATCTTCAATTTTTTGAGATTTCTCTCGATCACAGTGAGAAGAAAAGTAACATCCAGTTTATTATTCAATTCTTTGTTCAACACCGGATTATTGCCTTACAACACATTGAGAATGATATCGATGCATTTGTGGTAAATCTTAAATAGTTGCTAGTTATGCTGCTAAGTATCCAAACCTCTCTCTTTAATCAAAGCTTCATTCTTGAAAGATGCAGCCATGTAACACAAATCTTCAAAAAAAGTGGTTTAACAAAGACTGACTTGATTTTGCACCACAGGAATAGTCACAATCTAGTTGATAAAGTCAATGAGAGGCATTATCAACTTGCTGGCTTACCTGTTCATTACTTTGAACAATCTTCGGATTTAAAAGCTAGCAGTGTGAATCATATTAAAGGAGTAACTGTTTTTGACTCCTTTGCTATCAACCTGCTATCTGACAAATTCTTTGGCCTTAATATTGTTATTTTGACAGAGAAATTGTAGAAATCTAAAGGTTCGGGTGAATACTTGCTTGTCAGTTTAGTCTTCCTCGTTTTCATCCTTTAGATAGGTTTACATCGTAACCATCTTTTTCATTACTTTCAGCTTAACATCATAAAAATCGTAGAGATCGAGAGACTAAACCACAAACTATTATTTGGTGGGAATCTTTCGCGCTGTTTGCTAAGCAATTCTGCTCGTTATTTTCTTGCCCAGACGAGAAACTTAACTCTGAAGCTTTAAAAACACTTAATTTTTTTGATCTTCGTAAAGCTTCTATAGAATTGAATCTTGACACTAGGTATTTCCTCTCATAACAAACCCTATTCCAAAATGCATAATCGAAGAGAACAGATGTATATCTTCGGAGTTTTTAAGGGACTCTATGAATAACTAAGCTACGTTTGACCCTTTCAAGAAGTTTTGATTCTATTTTATTTACTCTTAATATCCATTCCAGTCTTATTTAGTCCACATCTCTAGGGGACGTAGCTTATTTTATTGTTTGAATTTTTTGATGTATTGGAGAATCACTTTAAAAAAGAATATTTTTAGGTCATTGGTTATCGATTCTGGCTTTTCAGTGTTAACTTTGACAAAGATCTGAACGTACTCCGCAAAAGAGACAAAGACCTGTCTGAAATTATAGTGAGATATGGAATGGTCATCTATTCTATACATTTAGTGACATTAGTCCTCCTCATAATTGGTCATGAACTCGATAAAATCTTGGCTTTCCATCAGGGATTCTTTTAATTTTATGAGTTTGCGATGGTGATAATCTTTCCTGAAATGAGCATCATCATCGGCAAACAATAAGATTTTAAGTTTCTCGGCAAGTTTATTTAGTTAATCTTCCCTTTGCTTGTTAGTTCCTTGAGCTTTTGGGTCATCCAGGTCTTCATTGTAGGGAAGAACAAATGTAAGAGGGAAGTTATTGTCTTTTTCTGGCCTCTTTTCACTGAAGTAGTTTCCGATTTCACCTTTAATCAGTATGTGGAGCAAATTTTTACTTCTTCTGTTCAAAGCATCGACTCTGACTTGATTGATCTAAACTTTGGTTTTGACCACCTTGGGGTCAAAGTCCGAGATATTGTGGTTTTTTTCTTGATTTCTGTCAAAAATCCTAAAAGCGATTTACCTGAACTTTTAAAGATAGTTTTTTTTGATTTTATTGGTAACCTTATTGATGAAATTTCTGAGGTAGCGATACTCATAGAAATTGTTGACAATCCAGCGCAACCTTTCATAGATCCTTATTATGTAGTAATGGAGATAGTAGTATCCTCTGGAGTAGTTCTTTGAGAGTTCGATGGTAATGGATTTGTTGAAATTATCGTCGGTGAACAGGAAATGTAAGGTGAAGACTATTTGTTCGATGTACAAATAGAAATAAGTCTCATAGTATTTGTATCTGATTGGATGAGCAATATAATAGTTGCCTTCGACCTTTTTGCATATGATCACGATGATCTTGTTGAGGTCCTCAATTATCAGCGGGATTTACAGTTTGATGATTGGCTAGCATAGATCCTCCTCCACTCCGATCGCGTAGTAAAGTTCGTTGATATAGTTTCTGAGATTCGTTTTCAGGGGATAGCATATGCTTCCGCATTTCAGGATTTACATCAAGGTTCCGTAGGAATGCACCTGCTGGCATTTCCCGATATTCACGATATGCTCACCTTCCACCAAATTCGCGAACAGGTTAAACAGTGTGATGAAGTAAGTTAATCTTGGAGAGATTATAACGGGATAGAATTGTTCTTTTGCCAGGTTGCTCGGGGAACCCGGTCGAACAAGATCGATAATTTCTTTATTATCTTCTTCCCACTGCTTGACCAAGTCTGTTATCAGAGCAACACTCAAAGAATCCTACTGGGCTGGATCTTCTCTGTAAAAAATATGCGTCTTTTTCGAATCTTGCAATATTGCCAAAATTCTGCTCTGGTTGCTTTTTATGTGTTTGTCGTTGTAATATATGAATGACCTGAAAAAGTTCAGCAAATGAGCTTTATAGTAGTGATGGATGGAAACGTCATTTATATACCCACAGAAATCTGCAGCTGTCTGTTCCATATAACCTTAATTGTACAGAATTTTCTTGTTGTGAGAGAATAACTCATACAACAGCTATATAGACTAGCAATCATCTCTCCTTTCAATTGCAATCAAGTCAAAGGTGTTGCTGACGATTTACTTACTCTTAAGAATCTAACACTATTCTTTCGCATGAGATTTTATCTTTTAAATCAGTGGAACTACTTACACCTTTGCCTATTTGAAACTCCGAACCAGCAGTGTGAGAAATCGGTAGATATATTTCAAGACCTGGCGAGCATCATCAGAAAAAGTACTTATCTTCTGTCTGCTTAGGCCAATAAACTTCAGGAGGACCTTGTGCAAATCTTTGTTTTTGAGGAGTCTTTGATGGAATTTATTTAGCTGGGATCTTTCAGTATAATGGCAGAATATAGTTTTGAAATTATTAAAATTGGGTTCGATTCGAATGTCAGTGTCTGCCTTGAGTGCTTCACTTAGCCACACTAAAAACTTCATGATTTAATCATATACTCCTGGTTCTTATATATACAGCAAATTTTCCTACTCTAGCTTATTCAGGACGTTCCTTCTCTGTTCAATCTTGTTGGCTAATTCAGATCCATTTCTTTCATCATAAATTGAAAGATTCAAGAAAAGCTTGAAAATATCGAATCTAAATTCGAAGTGTCGCTTGAGAATAGACAGGGACCGGAAGAACAAATGGGGATTTCTGTGGATGCTCATTTCCACCATCAAAGGAATCATCAGTTTGACTGCCTTTTTGGAATCCTCATTTCCCTCCTCGGACTGACTGCTTTCGTTAAAAATATTCTGCAGAGCTTCTTACCAAACTTTAACATCGTAAAAATAATTTTTATTTTTTTTAATAGCTCCTTAAGAATGGGACTCCCGACTATTCTCCAACTTGATCGACTCTTTCATGGCCTGGAGTTTCTCAAAAAGCTCGTAATACACATTAGCACACCTGGTAACCAAATCATCGTGCCGAAAATCAAAGATTATTTCAATAAGTTCGCAAGCTAGAGCTTTGCATTTAACGATAGATTATATCGAAGGCGTATACTGGCTCGCCTACTATTTAAACTTTTCGAATTCAGCTATTTATTTCTCGTTTGAATCAATTTCCGATTCTTTGCCGTGAAGAATGTCTTTTTTTTAGTTTCTTAACACCTTAAGAAGGAGGGGAATCAAATAGATCTGCTGCTATTCGACTGACCAATATCCTATCAGGAGTGTACTCCTTAAAAGGACCAAAATAGTAAACAAGAACATTTTTTACTGAATGCTTATGGTTTCTTTTTCTTTTCTCGTCAGAGAAGAGTCTTTGGAATCGGCAAAGGTGTAGAAAGACTCAAATGTGGACAATCTTTAACGAATGAAAGACATGACATTTTTGAATTTCGGATCAACTTCATGTCTCACTCGAACCATGTTGTCCAAATTTCGGTATCGATTGATCCTAAGAACAGGATTTTGGTCAGCACTCTCGACAAAGGCGTAGTTAATAAGTCTGAGAACTGCTCTGAGTAAATTAGTAGAACCTTTCACGTTTCTGAGGT
>JAOWAT010321060.1:22852-33468 GCA_028571025.1 Longipedia americana
GGGCATTCGAGAGAGGTTTAATTCTTACAGGAACTAAAGTTTCTTCGACATACTTTTTCGCATCTGTGTTCCTTTCATAACAGATATCGGCTAGCAAATTGAGGTATGCAATGAAGTAGTTTGATGTTTGTGACAAGTCCAATTTGCTGGATTCCTCAAAGAAGTTTCTCAAAGACCTGGTTCTTTCGTGATCTTTGCTAATGCAACATCTGAGATAAATTTTTTTGTCTTCTTCATAATTTTCCTAATTCATGTTCGAATCGAAGGAGATAGCGTCCACCTTCACATTCTTGACAAACTTGAACTTGGCGACCTAATCCAACTTTCGGAAGAAAATATTCAGTATTAGATTTTGATTTCCTACGATCGGAGCCTAGTTGCTCATACAAGATGCCCTGAAAATGTTCAGAAACTTTTCATGCGGAGGTTTGAGGGTAAAAATATTGATGATTCTGTGCACCAAGTGGTTTTAATCTGCTTTCAAGAATTTACTGACCACTAGCTCGTTGCTTTGCAGTATTTCATTCAGAGTCTCATGGACTGTTTCTTCCTAGTTTTGAATGGCGTGGTCCAGAATGACTTCGAGCCAAGACTAGCAGACGTAAAGTTTAGTCATAGGGTTGGTTTTGATAATTTGGAGAATCAAGTAGTAGGCCCGGTTAAACACTTTTTTGAATATTTAGTTTTAGTTTTTACTCTTCTTGTAGATTTATTCCAGAATTTTGACTCCCATCTGGTCCAAAATTCTAAATAAAATAGGACATATTTATAAATCCCTGGCAATAAACTGCTTTTTCCTCTCAGGAAGGATATCCTCTTCTATTTCCGAAAGCGAACAGTTTTTGACGAAAGCAATCAATTTTTGAAGAGTTATGTCGATCATTTAAAGTCTCTTGAAGTTTACTTCGTTTTCAAATTCCCCGGTAAACTTCTGCAATTCGTCGGCAAATTCATTCAAAACTTCATAGGTGGAGAGAACAAACAAAACCTGCCTTTTCGATTCTTCATCAATCTTGTGAATCCTAAAGCCATGCTAGCTCTCAACATCGGTGTATTTAGCAGCATCAATTTTGTAAGGGCTCGCCTACCTGTAGTTATAGTCTTTGGGATTTGCGATTATTTACTCTCCTGCATCTAGCTATCCCTCGTATTTGCTCAATGACTTTGGTCCACAAATTTTGATTAAACCTCTGTTTTTCATGTATTAGGTAGGGGAAGTCAGACCTCCCTTTGCGCTTTTAATGCTAATTTCTTTGCTGTCAATATTGGTAGCTACGTTGTGAGGAATATGAGACATTTCAAGTTGTTGAAGCTTGAAAACCTCCAGATATTCCCCAGTCAAAACGTCTCTCAAAGTGTATGTTCCATCTGTCCCGAGGTTTGCATCCGGATAAGGAGCGACTTCAGGTATTGACAATTTTTATATTTACCATAAACAAGTGTAGCAAGGGTATCCAGTATCTTAAAGTGGTAATTTAATGCATGGTTTTTTCTTTTTGTGCTCTCCGACCAGACATAAGTAGCCCTAATTTTTAGTGTGCGTGAGAAACAGAATATCATGAGTTCTGATTTTCTAGGCATCATTCAATGAGTCATGTCCTTCATGCAGATGAATGAGCCACGTGAAGCTCACGCTGTAAGTTGTCACAATACTGTATTTGATCACGTTTTTGGATTTGTTTTGTTATGTCGATACGTAACATCTATTGGATATGTTTTTTATTCGAAGAGGAGATTAAAGTTTGATCCTGTCTCCTTCCTTTTCAAAAGAACGGAATGGATAGAGTCTGAAAACCAAGTTGTTTGATAACTGATTAGATAGTTCGACTTTGAATGCACCTAATCCGCCGTCTGAGCATCTTACCGACCCCGATAAATATGCTTAAGAGTCAACATGTTTGAATACTATATCATCACCGAATTTTATAGTTGACCCCATCCGTCTTCAATTATAATATTTCTTACAGTTCGATTAGTTCCAGATAAGCCTACTCCTGCTTCTTTCTGGCTTCGGGAGTTTCAGCTCCGTCGAAGGAACCTTTAGGTAAAACTTGGAAGAGTGTTTAGCGATAAAACTCACAATTCTTGAAATTTTAAAAAGGGACATATCTAGCGTCAAGATCAGTAAAACCCTTCACCGCGATCATTCCCCTTTTTTATTTCCCTTCATTTGCCTGCTTCGGAATGGCGATATGACCATGGATACGGATGATCTGGCCAAACTTCATAAACTATTATCCTTTGTCTGCTTTTCCTGACATAGTATCTTCAGTAATAAAAATTTGAATTTGACTTCATGCAAATTAATGAAAAAAAATAGATCTTAATCATCAAGAAATATTTTTCACAGAAATCAAACGAGTAATACATCACTCAGGCTTGTATTTCGGAGGGTCAAAAAATGAAACAGCCGGTTTTGGAGGTTCGAATCCTAGTATTTTTTTTAAATTGGCTCTCCAAATAAATGCGAACATAATGTAGATGAACAAATAAGAGCATTATGTATAGTCTTATCCGGTCAAGTTTCTGTGGGTGATTCCTTTGATGAGCGAAAATGGTTCGAATGGTAAAATTGCCACAACTACACCTTGAAAATGGGTTCCTAAGAAATTAATGACTCCGATCATCACTAATCCTATAAGCAGATTACTTTTCATCGACTGAAAAGTCATTTGTTGGCTTAGAGTTTTAAGCTGTGTTTATGCGTTTGAAATTTTTTTTTCATGAGTTTTATCTCTTGCCTGGGCGACATGAGTATTCTTCAGTTTTTCTAGCTTTTTGTTTAGTTTTTCAACTTCGTCTGAAATATCGTCGAAAATTACTTTTGCTAGTTTTATAGTCGTCTTTTCTGTATAGCAACAACCAGCTCAGGAACTCACTTATAGATGTCGAGATCATCGCAATGCCCATGATTAAGAGGATATTTAGTAAGGAAAACTAGAACTCCATTATTATTTCAGTTGTTATATATTTATAAAGCATGTTTGATTTTGATGATGCTCAAGATATATCAGAATATTTCAACAGTTTAGAAAATTCAGCGGCTTCCGACCGAATTTTTTGGCATCATATAGTGGTCATGGAAATATCCTTCGGAGCTTATCAAGTTAAGTTCATCCATGTCCGATTTTAGCCTCTGTATAGCTTCTGTAAATCTCTTAAACTACAGTTTTTTCGCGCTCAACTAGTTCAATCTATCCGTTTTCTCTGGTGCAATTTATTCTTACTTCTTTCTATCAGATAAAAATCCTTTGTAATCGGAATACACCGAATTTATTGATTTCGTTTCTTTCACCTTTCCTGCTACTTTTGCCCCAGTCTTCACTGGACTGATTCCATCGATTGCCGTCCCCGTTTAAATTAGTTTTTGTCGATTCTCAAGTTTATTTTAGAGTTTAAGTTAGTTGGAAAGTTCCTTTTTAAGACTCTCAATTTCAGTTTAGTATGCTTTGACAATATCATTGACCATAACATTCATTTTTTTTTCCAAATCTACGAGTTGGTTTTGAACTTCCCTTTTGAACTGTTTAAATTCCTCCTGAATAGTTTTTATAATTTTGCCGTACTTTTGCTTGCTGTGGTCTGTTTAAGCATTTTGGTTTTAATTTCCCACTTCCCTCTAGGTTGAGATTTGGTTCTTTCCGAGAAAAGAAAGCCCGGGCTGAATGGCACTTAATTCTCTTTTCCAGTTTTCAACCTGCAATTTGTCGGATCCTTTATTGGGAGAAAAGGAATCTTTGCTAATATTCAAACGGTTTTCTCTCAATAGTGCAGAGTGAGAATGATTCAAAGAATTTACCTTAAAATATTTTTGATTGGAGTCACTTCTTCTTGATTTATTTTCGGGAATAAACTTCTCCGATCTTTGATGACGTCCAGGAGAACCGCCATTTATGCTTTCACTCCCCTGCTTGCTTCCAATATCTCTCCAGTTGTGAATCGGCGCTACTCTACTCATCTCAATTAATCCCAAATGAAATTCAATATATTATGCAATGGTATCCATGATCCGACAATAAAAATGAATTTCCCTGTTATTTTACCGAAAATCAAACCATAAACCTAGTTTAATTCATATTTTTAAGTATATTGGATATTGATTTTATTTCCACCGATCACCGCCTATCAGAATTGGACATTGTAAGAATTTGTTAACTGAAGTTACTTCCTGATGTTTTGAGTCCATGTTTGATTCATGATAATCTGATCTGGAGTCAATGGAGATCTCATCATGTAGTCAAAGAGATTTGGCGATCTTAATAACTTTGAAGAGTGATAACCTTTCATTCTGCCCTGGCTTCCCTCGACGTTTTTGCCGTACATCAAAAAAGTATCATCCATTCTGTTAACAGCCAAGGAGTAATTCTTGTATTCCATCAAATTGTAGAACCAACTGATGAAAAATCCAACTACTATGACCTTGGGAGCGGCTGAGAAAAATCTATGTGTTTTCCAGTTGATGTAGCCGATGGGATGTTTGATAAATCTGAGAGCATTTTTCACAAATCGTTTTTTGTTTCCACGGTCGACTCCCTTTTTCCCAAGTCTGAACTTTTCCAAATCCCAGTCATACTGTCTCCCGATTGATCTAGATTATTAGACTGATACCGATAAATCATCTCCAACCTTTCCACAGAATTTGGTGCACGATCATACAGATAGTACATGCCATGGTTTCTGAGTCTTTATCATCGTTTACCTGACTTTCAGACCTTCTTCCACCGGGGCGTTTCGCACCCATAGATAGTCGGACTGCATCTTCTCGTGAACTGACATTTTTTATGTATTAATTATGTGATCTGTAATGTGAGTTGAAAATATTGAATTAAATCACATCTCAATTATTACCTTCTCTATCAATTAATATCTTTTGTCGTTCCCCCTGACTACTGATGTTGGGGGGATACCGCTTGATCGGTCTTTATCTATATATCTTTTGTCGTATTCAACGTTCTTTTCTCAAGCATTCCGTTTTCAAGCCAAAATATAATATCACAAGTAAATTCAAATTGTAAATGGATAAGGAAATCAAAAAGGAAAAGCTCTAAAAACTCGAAAAAAAACTATAAAATCGTCAACTAACACTGTATGAAATATTGCAGGAAGATGTTGCTGTAGACTGGTTCAGATCGGGTCATCCTGCCTTTCTCTCTATGCTCAATCAATCTGCCATGGCTGAAATGATCAATTACATCATCGTACCGGGTCCACCCGACAACAAAATGCGGTCGTACAAGATTCCTCTAATTGCAACTGAAATTCTGAGCATCCCATCCCCAAAAGTTTTCGATTTATTATTCTTGGAGGATGAGTAAGCAAAAGGAGGTCTTGTTTTGGGAAGACTTGTAGGCTACTTTGAAACCTAGCCGAACTACATAATTTCTGGATATGTAACAAAAATTTTGATGAACTTGATGGCAGGAAACTCACTTCGAGTATTGGAATTCTTGATGAAAAATAACCCCGGAGCAATCTTAAATTACCTCTAATCTCAATCAATAGCAGAATTCATTCTGCGGATGATTATCGTTGAGGATATCTTGCTGAACAGTTTCATCAAAGAACGCATCGAAATGTACAATCAAATAATTGATATTTACTCAGAAAATAAAGCCACCAGCTAAATTCTCTAAAATGTTAATTTTATTCTTACGGAAAGCATAGTCAGACTCTGGACACAAAAACACAAATAACTAGGTAGATTCTCCACTTCCGTCTTTAAAATCGTTGAACTTGTCATCGACAATGTACTTAACAACTTATTTAGAATCATCTATACTGTCAGTAAAATCTGATCATCGTTGTTATGAAGCATCTTACCCAGTATAGCAACTAAGCTCCTTATCTAATAATTGCTCTCTACAAAAAGATTTACAAATAACTTCTTCTCAGTCAGAATCCGTAAACTTTCAAAAATCAGGCTAAAATAACAATATCTCGTTTTTCAATGAAGAATTTGAAGCTTCTCCAGTCACTGAACTTCATTTTTACCAACAGTCCACAGACCATAGTGAAACAATTGGGGACTGCAAACGTGTTTTCTTTTATTTTAGATTTTCCAGTGAAGTACGAGTGGAACAGCATAGTTCTAGTTTAAGTTGAGAAAATCCTTAGAGCGGTGTTTCATTCCGGGAATTAAAATATTTATCACGCTCTGTTTACTCAAGGACACTTTTTTGATAGGCTTAGGTAGCTGATCAGAAAGGAAACGGACAAAAATAAATTCGGAAGAGGCTATTCCGGTTTCCTGAAAAATATCCTGCATAGTTTAAAAGATCACCTGGACAATGAGACAGAATTTGGGAAACTAATAACGACTCACAAGTCCTAGACCAAAGGGCTGATTTAACACTATTTCAATAACAAAACTGACATCAGTGAACTCGATTACAAAGTTGTGCATGATGTCGCAAAGCCTTCGTACAGCATATCAAAACTACTTGAAAATTACTCACAATTCTTTGACTAAACCGAAGCGATAAATAAGAAGTATCAGATGTAGAATCCAAGACACCGCTCCAAAATTATGGAAGAAGAAATGCTTCATGAAATCTAAAATTAAAACCAACTCGTTTATCAGCTACTCACTCAGGAAAACAGCTCGGAAGAAAAGAAAATAGACTCTATCGACAGCAACTAATGATTATCATCTTTTAATAAAGGCCATTGTATGTTCTGATTATTTTTAATCATTCTTTCATCAATTGAAGTCGTATTTGGAATCGAATTTTACAAAGTCGTACGTTTTAGGAAGCTTTTGGTAAGGAGTTGACCACTTTAAAAACTAAACATACTCCTGTGGACTCTTGTTGCAGTATACAAATTCATTGATCTCTTCCTTGCATGAGCTCACATGCGAATCAGATTTAAACAGGCATTCTCTGGCATCGTTAAATATGGGTAAACAAACTGGTTATACCTGAATACTATTGTTATCGAATGTGATACGCCTTGTTGGAGTAGCATTGTTGAAGCTGCTTGGCACTATCATAGCACTAAGTGGGATCTCTGTGGTTAATGTCACCAGTTTTTTTGCACTTTTAAAAGCTGAGGATTTCTTCTTTACATTTGTTCCACCCCACTAAAGAATAGATCACGCTTTCGTTTGATTTTATATTTAGAGTCTTCATCTGAAACTTGAAAATATA
The DNA here is from genome assembly GCA_028571025.1 of Longipedia americana. Lineage (NCBI taxonomy): Eukaryota > Metazoa > Arthropoda > Copepoda > Polyarthra > Longipediidae > Longipedia > Longipedia americana. Next base: position 30,001 of record JAOWAT010321060.1, read on the forward strand.
AATATTAATGAAATGTGAATTGAGAGTGATAGTAAATAATGATGTGAGTAAGATCATAGGTTTTCATTATCTTTTGATTTTCTTTTTCTTTTTTTGCATTTACCTTAGCATATCTTAATCGTCCTCCTGTTTTCCTATTTTAGCACTAATTCTTTCCTCAGCCAGTACTCTTCCAGCTCCGGATTCTTCAATTGCGTATTTCTCTCTCCTTCTGTATTTTTCTGCTCTTGGATTATAGCCAGTAATTCCATAAAGCTATTTTCTCCAGTCGAACTTCTATTAGGACTAGTCTGCTATCAAAGAGTCAATATCAGACTATTCAGACTCAGGTTATTCGGATTCAGATTACTGCTTCCTCTTTTTTTTTTGCTTCTAGACCTACTTTTGCCGTTTGCTATCTTCCTAGTGCTTCCTTTTCTTCTGCTTTTAGGCTTCTTTTTATTTCTATCTTCTCTTTTTTGCCTACAGAGCAGCACGCTACTCTTGTTTTTTCCTTTGTCTATCCTCTTGTTCCTTCTTCTCATCTATTATGACAGGCATATATGATTTTTTTTATTGATTAGGGGGTTTGCTAATTTTTGTTTTTTATCTATTTGAATGATCCAGATTTTTTGTTTGTTTGCGGTTTTTTTACTGTTATTCGGTGTCAATAACTACAGGAGCATAAACTTTTTTATTAGAAGCTAGTGATTCCTTAGCTTTTCTGATACTTTACTGATATCTTTTCTCTGCTGGAGTCATTTTAGCCTAGTTTATCATTTTTTTAATCTTTTATTGGGTTTTTGAAGTTCTATTCTCGGCTTATCTGAGATAGTGATGCTTCTATTCGGTTTTTTTGTGTTTGTCTTATTAAATTTTGTTGACAGGCTTGTCTTTAGCAGGAAAGAAATCGAGTATATCTATTCCGGATGACTTTTCAACTATTGGTTCCCCGAAAAGTTCTTTCTCAAGTGATTACATTTGGCGAGCAAAGCGAATACTTTTAAATATTATATTAAATCTTGTAGTTGGGTTACATTTATATCGAAATTTAACACAATTTACTCCCTCTGAAAAATTCTGATAACAGTTCCTATCTACTTCTCTGCGTTCTGCTACTCTCCGCAATTTATTATTTAAAAGTTATGTTTTTGCTATTCCTTTAATTAATTTCATACCCTTAATCAACTCCGAATGCATCCAAAACCTTCAAGACTCAAACAACCCACAAAGTACGCTCATGAACTACTTGAACAAGATGAAAGCGACCCAGAAAAAGGAAAAGACAATGAACCATTCACGAAAACCAAAAAGATCAAGAAGAAAATTATCAAAAAACCTAACGAGCCATCCGCATTACGCCACTAAAAAATCAATCAAGTTTTTGATAAACTGAGCTAGGAGGGCACCAGCCTTTTCTAGTAAATCGAACTAACCAAACCCCTCGAACCTTTTCTTTCAATAACTGAACGGAATAAATGTGTTTGTAACAAGAGTGTCAAATACTACTGTGTAAATTGCATGAAAAATTGTTCAGGACTAGATTTTCCCAACGTCGTCCTGCCTTTGAACATCTGGGCGATTCATCATAATTCTTAAAAAGTCAATCGTAGCTCAATTATACCCGTATCTTTACTGAGTTAACAGGTTCATCTTTCTAAATTTTCGGGTAACAAAAACCAAGTTGACGCAAATAAATTCACTCCAAAACTTTAGCTAGATGACAAATAGGTTTATATTTTGTACCCTCACAAAGATAGTGAAAAATTGACAAAATAAAACATTGGAAAAATAAAACATCTCGTAATTTTAGACTGCACTTGGTTTCAGACTGACCAAATTATCTAATCCATAGGAAATCTAGGGTATAACAAATTTATTAGACTGGATGGCTACAAGTCCGTCTACTGGAGATACAATCACCATAGTGACAAGGCACTTTCTTCTGCATAATCTCTCATGTATTTTATGAGGTAATACGCACTTCTGGCCGGACTAGATCGGAAAAAGTTTGACAATTTGATGTTTCTTTACCTCCTTAACTTAAAAATGGTTCTTAAGGAGTAATAAAAAAAAGAGACCGTTCGCAAAGGAGTAAAATAAGGTGTTTAAAAAAAATAATTATTTGAGAAAAAGTAAGATTATGTAAACTCCGAATGAGTAATTGATCAATTATGGTATTTCTCTCTGATTGTTATGGATATTCTTTCTTTTCTCCTTATCTACAGTTTCCAGTTGTAGTTTTCATTGCCTAAAACTGGAATCAAAGTGAAAGTTTCAGTTTCCAAGGATTAATTAGCGATCATTTCTTTAATTTTTTCCTATATAGAATAAAAATTCGCGATGCTACTTCTAACGATTTTGTCTTTTTATTTCCTGAAATACACACTATCAACTGCATAGTCATCAATTCCATGCATATATTTGTTGTAAGCATCGCCTTAGAATATATGTAAACTTCTGTCCTAAAGAAGGACGCTTATTTTTTTATCTTAAAAATTATTTTCACTCATTTGGGCGAAGTTAATTATCGCTGGTCCACCTAACGATATTACAAAGACCTTGTCTTTGTAAGCAGGACCATCTGTATGACTCATTATGCCGATATTGCTCGGGTAGTTGTTGATGAGAATGTGATTGAAGCTAGGAACTTCTTCAATTAATAAAGGTTTAATGAAGTCTAAATATTTTGGAAACTAATGGATTCCATTTCTGAGATCTATTTATTTCACTTTTCTCTTCCCATGAGGTAAAAAGTGAAAAGTGGAAATGGGACAGGTCATTACTTGGTTGAAAATACTTGTCATTTGTTACCATTTCCCGTAACGAACCCTATCAATTCCCTTCAAAACTTTCACTGGAATCAAAATTTTTAACTGTTCTAATGTGAGTTAGCAAGATATTGGTTCTTTGCCTTCTTATTTTTCGAAAGTTTTGTTTTTTTAATCAAATTCAGGATTATCTTCTTGTCTATCCGTTGAATCACTCTTCAATCCTTACTTTTTTTACTATCTCAGTCTCTTTAAAAGGTGATTGAACATTTATGTATATATTTCCTAAATATATTAACTCAAGGTCATTGGATGATCCATTATTTAAAAATGTGGAAAATATCACTATTGATTGGACTGACGTGTATATTCATTCTCAACGTAAATTCGGTTTACATGGGAGTATCTAATAAGGCAGTATGTTTGGAGATTGAGAAGGAATAGGGCAAGTCAATCAAGTTTTTTTACGAAGTAACAGGTGATTCTCCAAAATTATTTAAATCATAGATTCAACCTCAAAATGGAAGCCCTTCCATCATATTAACAGGAGCTAACAATCAAACGATCCTGAGTGGAGATACTGAAAATAGAGTATGTTTTTTTTCAACCGACGGGAAGTACAAGTCAGTTTCCCTTGACTTCTACACTCACGATAAATCTCACATTATGGAGCTTGCCCTAAAGAGTGAAGTGTACTAATTACACACAAAGCTGATCG
>JAOWAT010321061.1:0-14270 GCA_028571025.1 Longipedia americana
CTCTACTCTAATGTAGAGAGGAGAATCTATCAATACCCCCCTTCAAGACCTGGGGGAGTCCTCCTGAAATTTTCTGTATTTAATAAGTATATTCACTATAATACAGTTATCGGTATTTTCCGGAGGCCTCCCCCAGGTGTTGGTGTGATGTATCATTATTTTCTCATCTTGAACATCAGCTCTAAGATCAAATGACAAGGATTAATGCAAAGAAACTAATTAATGCCCCCTTCAAACCCTGGGGGGAGGCACCCGGAAGTTTAATATACTAAATTAATATATAGAGAAACTATCATTTTTGGGAGGCCTTCACCAGGTCTTGGAGGGAGTTATCATTGTGTTTTTGGGCATAAATATATTCCATTTTACCTCCTCTTTCATGTTCAAGAAAAAATATTTTGATACTCCACTCCAGTACCTGGGGGAGGCGCCATGAATTTTCAACATCTATCTATATAATAGCATTATTTGGGAGGCCTCCCCCCAAAATGTAGGAGGGGGTATTCAAGGTTTTTTTCCCACTAAACATTATCATTTGACATGTACTTTGATATCCAGGTAAAAAAATTGGTTAGTATTGACTTTTTACTTAATAAAATTATCGCAGATTTCTCTATGTAGTAATTTACTTAATAGGCCTCCCCAGGGGGGCGCACCCTCTAGCGCGAAATTGACGCGTCCCAGAAAAAAGTTGTAAAAGCAAAAGTTTAATATTTTTGCATTATCTCCAACTAATATTGATAACATTTTTTAAATTTATTAGTCAAAATTTCGACTTTTACTTCATACGCAAAAATATTTTGAAAATGTAGGGGGGTAGGGCGCCCCCTGGGGCGAAAAGTTTTTGTGATCCTAAACCCCTATGGGGATGGTCAAAAGTTGGCGCTATTAGCTTTTTGATATCTCACATTCACCCCTGTATGACACCCCCTAATATTTATATACAAAATTTTGACCTTGATCGGGATCTGAGCATGGGCTCTACTTGCAGTACGTCACTGAAAGTTTTTAAATTTTTCTGAAAATGTATAGACCAAGATTGGTCCTAAACCACCCAATCCTTAAATTTATCAATATTTTGTAATGGATTTGATTTTTAGTCATTCAATGTTAGAATTATCTTTTTCTGCTCAAAATCTGTCAGGAAATTTGTGTTTGTAACTAATTACTGTATAAACACACATACTTAAAGGATTAATGGGAAAGATATATGTAGCAAAGATTTTTCCTATCTAGGTCATAAGTCATAATATCAAAAGTTTTTTCACTGGATTCAAATACTTTAGAAAGTAACTATCAATTAGTAAACAAGCTAATTTGATATGAGTGATAAATACGATTCAATGAATATAGAAATATAGCACAATGTTGAGACTAGATTTATTTCTTTTTATTTCAAAAACAAAATTACAGATTTTCTTTATTTTTATTATTTATGTATGCATATGTGATAGTCCAACCTCAAACCAGGAAAATTTTGCATTTTTTTGTGAAAGTGCAAAAATCTTTGATTTAGAATTGGACTGTCAAATATTTTGAAAGTTGATTTATAGCGCGAATAAAAGATTTACATACAGCGAGCTGGGGTTAATAACAGTATCTAAGGTGAATAGTTTCAGTTAAACATGTTTTCTTTCAAATTTTTCACCTTAATAGTTACTATTGACCCCATTGAACTATATAAAATTCCAAAATGAGAAAAATAGATTGTTTCCTTTTCTGTTCAACTAGGAAAGAGCCTTTTTCTCATTTGAATTTTAATTAGACATTACTAAACAATTCTAAACAAATATAGATTACTACAGGAATTTTAAATTCAAACGAATTTACCATTGACTATCTTACTACTCCGTTCCAACAAAATTGGTCAATATTGAAAACTCCGTGAACAAGGATTTTCATATTGTTCGATCCGACTTTAAATGAGAAAAAAAAGATTTCACGTCATATTTGACAAAATAAAAACATTCTGGTTTCTAAAACTCTACATTTTTGTCAGATTCTCTCATAAACTCAGAAAAATTAAAACGTATATTTGTGATTGTTCTATGGCTAATTTTGTTTGATCGGAGTTGTAGTCAAATAGTTTTAAAAATTAGACAAAGAGGTATATCTCAATCCTTTCAAAATTGGTGCAATTGCATCAACTTTCATGGAAATGAGAGAAACCTTTGTGTGTTGCTATTGAACAAAAGCCAGCAGCATCTTGCTCAAATGACAGTGTTGACGGAGAAAATTATTTGCTGCAATTTATTGAAAATGTTCTTAAAGAAATGAATAACTGCTGGGAAATTTCAGAAAAGGTGTCACTTTTCATATAACACTCCAAAGATGTTCAGGAGTATATTCAATAGGTCTCCATTGAATATACCAATGAAGGTCTGTAGAGTGTACACTTATAGATGCTCTTCTTTAAAAAGGTCTGAAAATAAAACGTAGACCTTTTTTATCCTTTTATTTTGAAACAAATATGGAAAGACTCAAATTCATGAATTATTTCCACGGTCAAGGACAAATGTTTTTATTGCTCCGTCTACTTGAAGTTGGCTCAACCAGTAACAAATTTGTTTTTGGTTAAGCCAATTTCAAGTAGAAGGAGAAGCATTTTCAATCAAGTGTTGAGATTCACTTTTAAAGTTCTTAAAGCTGTTCTCCACTTTTACACAACAAGACACGTCGTTTGATTCAGTCTTCAAATACAATTTTAGCACTCAATTATTCTCACATTTATAATTTTCATATCAGTATAATTTATACGCGATCTTTCTTCAGTCAGAGGAATATAAGGAGCTCAAATTCTTGATAAAAGGAGTATAAGCCACAACACTTTTGATCAAATTTGTCTTTTGAGCCCACTATATGACCCTTATTTCACAATCTTTTCACAGTAATTCTCATTTGTTCAACAGACACAAATCAAAAATTTGCTATCATTGCATTTTCCACTTCCAGACACACTTTTGCAACATTTATGCAGATTCTGCTTTTTTTCTAATAAGATATTGACGATTAAATGCAAATTTTCATGATTAATGCAAAGTTCAGGTGCTTTATTTTGATAAATATACTGAACGAGAATCTGCCTGTAAGCTCTTTTGATGAGTAATTTTGAGGTTTTTTTTCACTCAATAATGATACTTCTCTGCTCCATTAAACTTAGCTCAAAAGAAAACTCATCAAAATCACTTAGTTCTATCTCAATTTTTCTCAAAATTTGAAGGCAAGTTAGATAAATATTAACGGAAATTTTAGAATCAAATGATTCTAAAGTTTACGATTTTCTCTTTAGTTCGTAATATGATACTTTATCAAGTTTAAAGGTGCATGAATTTCCATTGAGCCAAGTTCAATTGAATGGAGTGCTAAATGTCACATCAAATCTTTAGTTATGATGGATATAATTTCACAATTTTACCATTTGGAATCATTTTCAATGCTTCCCCTTAGTTTTGTCCACACAAAACTCCTTTTTTTCTCGGAAAAATTTCTATTTTATTACCTGATCGTAAAGTAACAATTACGGAGAAAAAGTTTTTAGTCTCTCTCTGGCATTTTGCGGTAGAATAATTGCCATGATGATGATCGTAATAAATAATTGCCATTGATGAAAAAATGAGGTGGGAGAGTATTTAGTCAATAAATAAACCATTCTGAACGAATGCAAATAGCGCGGCAAGTGGTATATTGCCATGTTTTGTGAATGGTCAGCAAAAATGTGTGTTCTCCAAATTTTATTCAGTCCAAAATCAACGAATATTTTTATTAACAGTTCTAAAAATCTTTAGAGCGTCCACATTTTCAGTTTTCAATTATGTCGAGCCAAAATCATGTGAATTGAATTACAGTTTCTAGTATGATAATTAAGTTTGCAAATTAACAAAGGTCTTGAATTGATTTTTTAAAATCTTCAGACTTTATTGACATCTAAATTTAGAATGTAATTCTAAAAAAACAATATTATAATTTCTATATAATTTGTCCACTTGATTAAAAAATGTTCAGTTTCACCAAGACTCTATGACTCTGAAACACGTCTGAGACATTATGATTGTTTGGAAGTATTTTTTTGGTGAAAAAAAAAGAATCTTTCTCAGATTGCAAATTAGGCCCATAACAAACACATGCTTTTTGCTTCACTTTCACAATTTTCCATGTAAATACACACAAGACTCTAGCTATTTGGTTAGTTCTGAAAAAGGCCGAGGCAAATAAATATAGCAGTCTACACAGCATTCATTAGCACGAAAGCTTTTTCTGTTTATATGCCTGATATATGATTGATGATGTTTACTATTTATTATAAACAACATTCAGATGTATTTATTGATTAATAAAAACAAACCGTTTTCCCTCGTTCACTTTGCTTAAAACAGCAATACACAAGACACTTTGTAAATTGTAACAAATGGTATGTCTCCTACAGTTCAATTTCCGGTTGATTAGATGATGCACTGAGAGATTCAATGAACTGTAAAAATGATAAAAATAAATATGATAATTCCAGATTAGTTTTGATCCAAAGATTTTGAGAATATATTCCTTTGTTCATGTTTGATGATATGTCTTTTCCAATTTTTCCTTTTGAATATTTTCTTTCTTTCCATAATTTTTATCAATATCGAATTTATATTAATGCCAAATGCTCCAATATGTATGTCATTTTTGTTTTAAATATGACATTTGGAATAAAAATAATCATCAAAAATGTCATTTATGTTGGGAGATATATGAATATTTTATGATGACATACCTCAGAAATCTAATTTGATATATTGTTCATAGTAGTGAGTTGGTTGTAAAGGCATTTCAATAATGCACATTGGAATGAACTTTTCAATATTCACTGACATTTTATATTGAATGTGATATTTTAATGTCTTCTTCATATCACTGGCACTACACTGGCACTGCTCATCAAGATTTATGTGTAAGCAATAGGCACCCATATATAATTTGCATTCTCAAATTTATTTTGGGTTTTGTAAAACGCGTCTGATTATGAACTTTCAAATTGTGTTCGAGCTTTGATGCAATTGACAGATATGATGTGTAAAACTTTTTGCAGTGTATATTTTGTTAGTTGATTTTGAATTTTAGTAATAGATATCTTAGTCACACAGTGAAATAGTATCAGATGATGTCATTCAAATTGATTTAGATTTATTCTTTTTGTATCCTGTGACTTTTGTTGTTTTTTTCTTTTGTAATAAATTTATGAGTTTCCTGTTTTGTCTCTACTTTTTTTGGTAGATTCAACCTTTTGCCTAGGAGGTGAAGATTTAATGAATTCAATGTATTGAGTATCTTTTGCCATTTTTTCTTGAAAGATTTTTAAAATTCTATTCCTTTTTCTGCTCTTCATACGAATATATAGCAGTTCTAGTCAAATAAGTAAGAAAGTTCTTGCTTTATTCATGTTGAAAATTCTTGGACGATACAGAACAGTGAACAGAATCATAGAAATAGATTCAAGAAAAGAGATAATTTGATTTACGCATGTAACCACCAGTTTTTATGGCAATTGTAGCATTGCCTGGAGAAACGACACGCCAGCTATGAGAACGAATAGAACCGCAGCCTGTTGGATGAAGATATTGCTCTGGATGGTGGCGCCACTTGTCATTTTGCCTCCTGTGGAAGAGGAGGTTCTGGGTGTCGTTTTGGGTGTTGTTGTTGTCGTTGTGGTGGTGGTTGTAGTAGTGAATTGGTTGCAGGAGTTCAGTTGGGTCATGATGGAGTATTCTTGAGCCTCGCAGACAAGCTGAAATAAGGAAAATTTATGAAGTTTTTAATCCACATGTAATAGTAGGGACGTCCACAAAGGGGTAACCCTATATCGGTCCCTGTTCAGAATTATCTTTGGTATCTAAAAATCCAAAATTTGAAAGAAAATTAAAAAACTTTGTTACTAGCCATAACTTTGCGTCCAGAAATCATATCATAAAGTATGGAAAATTTGTGTGGTGCTCCAAAATTCATTAAGTGGCATTGAAGTAAAAAGTTTCCCCTCAGTTATGCCAGACATGTCAATTTTGAGTAAAACAAGCACTTTTAGGAAACTTTTGGAATATATGAAATTAGTCTAAACAGACATTATAAAATTTGACCTAAAATATGAAGATATGAGAGAGGTCTTAGTAATAGGCATCCATCATTGGAAAATTTTTTATTCATTTTCAATTGAATTCTGCGATTTGTCACATAAAATATTAATTGGAATTTCATGAGCAAAGAATATTATGTTATTTTCCATTAGAGAAAGCTTTGTAAATAAATAATAAATGTAGGTTTGGTTTCTAAACTTTAAAAATGTAACTAGTTTTTGAATACTTTAATCAGCTGACTTTATTGTCAGCTGATAATTCCCTTTTAATGTTTGATGCTGCCATCTGTGTAGGTTCTTAAAATAGATTTGTGAATAGGAGACCTCAATCCAAAACTAAAATTTCAAAGAAACTGAATAAGAACAAAAATAGGAATTTGTGAAAAATCTAAATTGCTTGAAAACATGCCTAAAACTGTTGACGCAAATAATTCATTAGTCCTATTTAAAATTGATTTCTATAAATAAATTTCTTAGTACATCCTTACCCTTTCCATTCCCACCATTCTTGAGATCTGTTCATCAATTTTGGACATGTTTTCATGTGATAGGTTTGGTGGAATTTGCCTTGCTGGTTGGCCTTTGCTATTGTCACAGCACAATTTGGACCAATTGGGCTTATTGGTCTTGAACTCAAGTGTACCCATTATGTCAATGCAGCAGAGAGATCCCAAAAGCATATCCTGGAATAAAAGAAAAGTTCATGGTTTGATTTTTTGCCTCAATCAAATAACATTTCAAGTCATAGAGTATGGACCAACGAGTAGGGCCGCCAGGAGAAACTAATCGATGATAAGTTTCATTTTCCATTTTATAATGTTGATGGTTTTTTTCGATTAGTTTCTCCTGGCAGCCCTACTCAGTGGTCTATATTCTATATTTTGATGGTCAACTTGATGCAGTTCCATTTTGTAGATACGAAATATATCGCAAGATATTTATCAATATCAAAAACTATTATCTAATTCTTGAAAAATATATGTAAGAGTGCTCCCAAATCAAAACTCTTAATCATGTTAAATGATTGTCTTGATTGAGTTGAAAGAAGATATCAGGAAGTCTAATTGTAATTTGATCCAAACTGAACTGACAAATTCTCTACAAAAATTTCAATTCCATGATGAATCTCTTTTCTTGGGAATTTTAAGCACTTTGCTCTCCTCATTCAATTTTATGGCACATTATTTAACTCTTGCAAAATTTTAGATTCCAGATTTGATATTTTCCACTTTTAAGATAAAAGTATTTGAAAAGATTTATCTCAATATAATTATTGTGGTTTTTGAAATAGCACGCTGGACGAGGGAGGTTTTTACTTGGTTCACATGCTGTTGCCATTTTAGTATAAAACTTCGTTTTACATGACTTTGTAAATAAGATGAGAAACACTTTTCTCATAATTGGTCAAACTTTTTATTTACATCCAATTTAGATTTTTGTAAAGAATTATCTTGACGGATATTATTTCCACATTCATTTAGATATCATCAAAACCTACTTTTATGCTTGATTGACCAGATAATTTGGTTAGACTGACTAGCTCATAAAATATCAACTAAATTGTAAAGATGTAATTTAAGATTTGGTTTGTGGTTTGTCACAATTATTATCTTTTCACAATCTTGTAAGTTAAGAGAAACATATCCTTTGAAATTATCTTTTAAACTTAAGAAATTGTAGAGTGCTTTTCCCTGAGTAGGCCCACCAGGAACAACAAATTGATGATAAACCATTCATATTAATAACCCTGCTAAGGCCGGGCTTTTGGGGGTCACTATGGGAGGGGGAGGGTGGTCTTGATGCCCGCAAATGTTAAAATGGCTCTGGTGGCCTCAAAGTCATCCAAATGGGCTGAAATTTTGTGACACTGTATCTTGGGGTATACTTAGTCATCCCTCAAAAACACAGCTTGCTCTGAGAATGAGGGGAAACTGTAACAATGGTTTGTGCCATATAAGAATGGGAAAAAGTGTCAAATAAGTTTTTCAAGTTTTTTCAAATGTAAGTGATCAAAGTTGTAGTATATGATAAAAAACATAACTTCTGCAAAAAAATTAAAATTTGACCTCAAATTTTTCAAGTTTTGATAATAGGTTTAGATTTTTTGAAGGCATTTGACAGGAAAAGGCATTTGTTTTACAAAAATGGCTCTCCTGGGCAGGGGAATTATCCAAATTACTTGATTTCTATTTCTTAGACTTGTAAGAACTTTTTGGAAAAAGATTTTTTTCTGCAACCCCTAAAAGTCAAAATATTTTTTGTAAGGACTAATTGCGACAAAAAGTCCCTTCAGAGAAATGGTCACCACGTGAAGAACAGACAAGATTTTGATCTAATCTCTTTCGCAAAAACTTCCAAATAGGTATAGTTAAAAAGTCGAGAAGTTTGAATTGCCCTTTCTTAGTGTTTTGTGGAATTCTAAGCCTTCAAAGTTGGCATGGGCATCTAGAGCCCCCCTGACCCAGCAGGGTTAAGTGAAAGATGAACTTTATAAATTTGTTATTTGTAATGGCCCTACTCAAGAAAACTATAAATTCTTACATGAAATTTTCAGAATAGGATAACAAAGGTTTACAAATTGTAATCGTATTTAGCATCATTTTCATTTATATTTACGTCTCCCTCTTGCAAGAAATTTCCTGAATATGAATTAGTCTTGTCAATATATAGAGACTCTTTGAATTAATTGTACTAGAAATATATGTTCTCAATTTTATTTATGATATGTAATTCTTAATAAATCCTATCAAACCCTAAAAGTACATTATGTCAATACACTCAAGCATTCAATGATGAGGCGTCCCAGCAGATGTTAAGTCTGAGCAAAAAAATCAAAATTCTATACAATATTCTGAAGCCCAGTGCAAAATTTCATACTCAGAGAGTGCATCAAAAGTGCGTCATTAAAGAAATAAAGTCATAATTTTCTCTCTTTATGAAGTAGAATGAATAAAAAACGCGATTTTCTCAATTGTGCGAAATTTTCCTCAGACTTGAAATCAGCTGGAACGCCTCAGATATATTTTTAAGAATTTTTCAGGAATTTTTAATGTCAACAGTACAAAACACAAAGATCACCTGGGGAGCCAAAGTGGTAACGAACGAAATTGAAATTTTTTGCCAATATAAAATAGATGAATACAATGAGTAAAATGTTCTTACCTCACATCCTTCATTCGAAATACATGGCAACTGCTTGAGCGCCTGGAAATAGGCGTCATCACAGCAACTTCCTCCGCAGCACTTCCTGCCTGGGCAATCCTCATGCACCAAGCACTCATCGTGCCCACTCACACAAACACCGGAAGTGATTTTCCTTCTGTCGTGATGCCGAAGACATTCCATGTTGTTGCCGCAATCGCTGTTGCGCCGACACGATTTTAGGGGCATCGGTTTGTCAGCAGTTGCCACCTGAAGGGGGAAGGGCATTTCAGAAAATTGTCAATTTCTCAGAACTGGTGAAATTTCAGGCTTTATTTTTGTAAAATTTTTGGAACCCTCAGCGTTAAAATTGATCAAGATCTCGATTTTTTCTTTAAAATTTTTGAAAAGAATCAGTAACTTTTCCAATAACTCGGTTCGGGAAAATTGCTTATGAAGTAAGATTTGTAAAAATATGACCCATTTTTTAAACTAAGCTCAAAAACTACTAAAACTCAAGGGTTTAAGAATAGGTCATTTTGACATTTTCTATAAAGTTGGCAAAAAGAAAGCCTGAATTTGTATAACTCAGCACTATTTCATCCCAAGTTTTATATAACTTACAGGTGTAACAAAAAAAGGCTTCTTAAAAACTAGAGATTCTCAAGTCTTAGAAATACTCATTACATTTTGAAATACTGATTGGTAGGTTAAAAAAACTTGGTGTGAAAAGACTGACTAGATATGTCCTAGAAATGTGAAAAGTCAAAGAAATAGATCAAAATGACTGTCTAAATTTACTAAACTCTATAAATAATTTTGATATCAGGAAAGATTCTTGTCCTTTTAGAATTATTTTGAAAATTTTGAAGACAAATATTGATTAATGCTTTGAAAACTTTGATAACAAATAATTCAAATTGCAATCGTATTTAGCATTATTTTCATTCATGAAATTGATCACTTTTTCTGAAATGCCGCACCTGATCGCTGGGATGCCACGGGTAACAGAAGTAATCAAAGCACACGTAGCCGTTCGTTTTACAATCGCTGTCGTCCACACAAACGGGATACTGATTGGGGTCTAATTTGGTGTCGGCTGTGTACGATAAGGACACTGTGAAACACAATAAAAGACTGATAATTCTTCTTGATGAATACATTTTGAAAAAAGTTTTGTTTTTTACAACTTTTGAATCTCCACAGAGGAAGTTAGAATTCTATCGAATATTTTTTTTGGGAAATTGTAACACGATCAACAAATTGATGCAATTCAACACTATTTATTGTCTTCAATTATCTAATCTTCTTATTTGCACTTATTTGTCACCATAAATGCACCACCAAATTTTATGTGTCAGATGTTCTTCTTAATGAGCCAATTACTCTATTTATTTAACTTGAAAAATCAGACACTTGTAATAAGATAAAAAGGATCAATTTAGAAACTGAAGGATTCTAATTGTTAATAGAAATCTAGTTTAAAAGTCCAATGATGAGAGAGTGCCTTTTTGAGACCAGATTACATTCGACAAAGTAGCACGAGACTTTGAGTAATTTATCTCTTGGAAAATGAAATTCAGCACACCAACACAGTCGAATACAAAAGGGAAGATATATGATCTGAACTTGGAACTATTTCTATGCTGATCTAAAATGTTTAAAAGTCCTTTTTTGGGCGGCAAAGGACACTATGCACTAAAGTTGTTAAGTTTCACAAACCGGAAACTTGAATTGAAAATAGCACTTCTCTATATTCTCTCCTCGTAATGATGTTAGTAAATTCGATTTAACGAAACTAAATGTGTTTCTTCTCTCCTTCCTGCTAGAGAACGTTGTGCACTAATAATATAAGTGATATTAATGCTTGCTTTATGGCGCACATAGAGAGAAATTCAGTTAGGCATCCCACAAATCTCTCTAATAAAAAGTAATCTTTTTATATTAAGAATTTTCTCATTCCATACATAAAATTGCAATAAACTTTTTTGCTGTCCACATTAATAATATTCGCACGCAAAAAAGGAAAAATGTGTATTTCTTCTTCTTTTTCTTTTTGAATTACAATTGCGACTCAGAGGAAGTAGAGGATGAAAAAGGAGCGAGATTCAAAATCCGGGAAGACGCATCCAGCACATTAAACAGAGAAAAAGCACTTACTTCTCTGTCTTCTCTCTTTCTCAATGAGGATGATGATGAATTCTCTCTAATCGAATCCAGTGAGGGTTTTCCCGGGTGATGGTTGCTCCTGACTGCTACTGGTTTGGACTGGACGAGAGAGACCATTGTGCTGGGTGGGTTCCCTTCCCGGTTTTGCATTGCCATACGCATGGTGACGTTTATAAAGAGAGACATGGAACTTGGGATGGGCTAATTCAATATTTTTCTTAACTATTTTATCCCAGAGCAAATGTTTAT
The DNA here is from genome assembly GCA_028571025.1 of Longipedia americana. NCBI lineage: Eukaryota > Metazoa > Arthropoda > Copepoda > Polyarthra > Longipediidae > Longipedia > Longipedia americana. The sequence goes on from JAOWAT010321061.1 coordinate 11,663, forward strand.
CAGTTTTTACAAAAACATGTTTAGGCTAAATTTTGCAATAGTTATTTACGTACTTAGGGGAAGTATGATGGGAAACAACGAAAACATATTGAGATTTATTTCTTGATTTAAGGGTTTTATTGAGGGGCAGAGCCCCGAAATAAAACCCAAAAATCAAGAAAAATTCAAAATATGTTTGAGTGTCCCGGAATACTTCCTCTGAATGCAAGTAAGTAACTTTCCTTTTCATGTAAGAAAAAAGCCTGCGTGATGTGAAATATTTTCCCATCCCTAGGGATTGGAAATTATAACGATGAAAAAAGCCTGTATGATAGGAAACTGTTTCTTGTCATACAATGATGGGAAACTGTTTCCCGTCATATGGTGATAGAAAATATTTTGTTTCCTGGGCTTTGATTATTGATAAATACACGTCTTTGTAAAGTGCTCATGAAAAGGAAAGACTTTTTTTCTGTCGCTAGATTCATTCACTGGACTATCAGGAAAATGGAGGATTTTTATTTTGTTCCCTGACGAAGAATTTTGACGATGCACTATTTAGATATGTAAGGGAACATTGACATAAAAATCTATCAATTTTACTTTACTTTGATTTATATCTGAAAATAATTTGAATGAAAGAACAAATTAAGTCAAATTGATCAAAAATTTCTCATAACGTTTAGCTTTCTTCGTTCCATATCGATCTTCATGAACGTGACTGCATGTGCTTTGTGTGAATGTGAGTGAGTGAAAATGGTCTTGTGTGCTTCTGATAAGAGAAGGAAAAGAAGAAGGTTCGGCTTTGTTTGAATTGTGCATTCGGAAAAAGAGATTGAAACCATTCACACTGATGTGCATATTGTCATTTTGAATGGTTTTTTGATGAACATTATGTTGTTTAAAAAGAGGTTTTATTATAGGTCGGGCAGCGCAACGTTAAACACTTGAATGAGGTTTTGGCAGATGACCCTACTGCAGCTACGACCGAATCAACTTTGTAGACGTTGTTTCGTACCGAGTATATATTGGTAAGACTGAAGAGCAATGTGAGTACGTAAAACTTTTGTTCACAGCCTTCCTTAATACCACAGTAAATGGTCAACTTCATTATTTTTTCATCCACCTATTGTAAGGCAGTAATTAGTATAGGCAAATATCCAGTTCGATTATTCCTCAAGATATTAAGCAAATAAGCATAAACTAGTTGTTACTTTTTCAACAAATAAATGAAGACACATCACCATCAATTCATTGATAGCTATGTTTAGTATTATACATTAATATATTGTCATAAAAACCTTTCAAAGGCCAAGTTAGAACCTGTGTGATATCACAATGCCTGTCGGCTTTTGCTTTCAGTTTCTTTTATCGGAGCAGAGGAAGTAGTTTTTCATGTGAGTCCGAACACATTCATCACATGCATGTGTAGAGAGGGAAGGGACACTCGCACAGAGAGACAACAATGCTAACAATACAAAATTGTGGAAAGTTTCTACAAAATCAAGAAAATGGTTGAGCTTTTAATTAAAGAACAATTTGGTGGTCATGCAGGTTTCAAATTATGACAAGTAATGTTTTAGGAGCGGTTTTGTTAGTCATACTTTGAGGCAAAAATAGAATATGAGCCTATCCTTAACAATAGATTGCGTAATTCATATTCATCGACACACTGTTGTATTGTTTTTTTTTGTAAAAAAATCAAAATAATTATAAATGTTCATTGTTGAATATTTATTACTGAATAGTAGAATTGTATAGTGATTTGTAAATACATCAGAAAAATTATCCTTGCATTAATATTCTGATAGATTTATTTTGAAGGGATATATTTAAGATTATATTTAAGATTTCCATAGTGTTTTCCACATCACTAAAGTTTAAGCAGAAAGAATTAGAAAGGGGAAATCTTCTTTTCTCCTTCTCTTCTTCTTCATCCTTTACTCCTCTGGATTTAGAGGCCAGAAGCTTATTGAACCTGATCAACCAAGAGAGAAAACAGACTCTTACAACCAATTCCAAGCAACCAATTTCGTCTTATCATCATCCCTGGCTATGAAAGATATTTTTGAAGAAGAAATATATTTTTCAATAAATTAAAAAAAACTCATAAAATAATACTACCTGCGCTCTGTTCCAAAATACATACAGGGCGAATGATGTGTGTGTCAAGTTTTTAAGAAAAATTTACTTTTATGATAAGGGTAAACATTGAAGCAAATTTTCAGCAAATTTTAACATCATTAACCCTATCCATTTTGTGACAGAAAGAGTGGATACTGAAAAATTTGAAAATATACAGCAAAAGTTTTCAACACAGTTGCCTCGAGCACTTTGAATTATATCATTTGATGACAACCATTTTCCAAACTCAGGGTACATTCATAGTGCACACAAACTCAAAGCACTCACGACCACATTCGTTTTATCTATGTGTGGGCAGCACCCAAAAGCAAAACCAGGCATTTACAACTTGCTCAAAATATCCGGTTTTATTTGTGACACATTTACCTCACTTTTCTTATTTCGTAGATTCGGTGCCAAAAATAACGAGGCCTGGAACCCCAGTACCCTGCGCAGAAAAGATTACTTGACCCTTTGTTCATTTTCAGGACATTTCTTGATAAAG
>JAOWAT010321172.1:0-14254 GCA_028571025.1 Longipedia americana
TTTAGGACAAGTAGGGAGGAGACAAGCAGGTTAATCTGGGTGTTGTAAACAACAGGCTTTAACGCATAACTCATCCCCCCGGCTGTTAAAGGGAGGGTGAAGTCAAAAATCATTTTTGGCTAAAATGAAAGAATAGAATCTGGAAGCAACAAAATTACCAAGTAATTTTTTTACCCCTTGTGACACTGATTAAACCCAATTTTTATTTCAAATTACTGTCTGAATTTATTAGGTTTTATTACACACCCTAGTTATGAAAAACAAATAAGGTATTTTTGGGAAATCATAGCATGGCAACAAAATAATGGTTTTTGTTTCTCCCAAATAAGTGGATGTGCTTGGTTGCGTGAGTGCTCTTTTTTCAGCTTTTCAGTGCCCAAAGCTTGCAAGCCAACTAGGCAGAAAGAAACAATAGTATTGGCAAAATTTGGCCATTTCTTGATGGATTTTCATGATTATTAATTTTTACAAAAATGAGGCGCTCAAGTGGATATTCAGCCTGATAATTTTTTCTCCAATTTTTGGACGATTCAAAAAAATAATTGCAGAAGTTACTTTCTTTTGCTTAGTAGAGCCAGAATAAAATCAAAAATTTCAAAAAATTTCAAAATATGGTGACCACTAAATCCGAAAATTGGGGTAGGGGAAATTTTTTTGACTCAGCCAGGCAAATTTCCTTATCAGTGTCAAATATTGATGAATTTTGCCTTATAGTTCATTTCCAGAAAGCACCCCTATCACGAGTAATGACAGCAACAATTTGACTCACTTTGATCAATTTTAGCCCAAATTGTTGCTGTCATTACTTGTGACAGGGGTGTTTTCTGGAAATGAACTCTATGTCAAAATTCATCATTTATGATACCAATAAGGAAATTTGCCTGGCTGAGTCAAAAAAAATTCCTACCCCTATTTTCCAATTTAGTGGACACCCTATTTTGAATTTTTTTTAATTTTTGATTTTATTCTGGCTCTACTAAGCAAAAGAAGGCACCCTGTGCAATTATTTTCTTAAATCATACAAAAATTGGAATTTTTCCATTGAATTGCTTCCAGAGGGGGGTGCACCGTACCCAATATAAACTGTTATTAGTAAAATTGTGCAAACTCTCGAATTTTGTATTAGTTTTCTGGCTGGTGCTCCTCATGTGACTATTGTTTGCAGACAAGTATTATTTTAGTTGCTTCTAACTGAGACTGTCTCCTATGATTGTGAGCAAGAATTGAATAGAAAATTATATACCGTTTAACTCAGCAAAAAGGCATCAAACCATAAAATAAATCCGAGATGAAAATGATTTTCAAATTTTAGAAATCAGGATGAATTTCAGTTGCTGAAGGGCTGTCAATGAATTTTACTCACAAAGAACCTTTTTAACATGATTGCTTGCTACTTCTGCAGTAATGCACTTTCATTGGAATGTCCAAAGAAGAGGGAATTTCTGTAGATTACAATCATATGATGTTAACCTTGGGCAATAATCTGAGCCTTGTACGAATGTGTTGATTTTTTCTATTAGAATTATTGAGCACTACTCCGTCCAAATGAAATTGAGTCAAACAATATTTGTATTTCCTGCATTATTAGAAAAGCCAATCTCCAATGGACGGAATAGTAGAATTTTTGAGAAAGCAATGATACAAGTAATTTTAATTGTTTTATATTCTTTTTATTTTTGTCTTTTTGTAATTTTTCACACATTTTTATATAATTGATAATGCAGTGCTCACGTGACAAAATGACTTTGCAGAATAGGACTGTCATTAAATCATGTGGCACCTTAATGAATATCATCATTGATTATTAATAAAGACAGTGGATTATGACAATGAGGTCAATTTTTAAGAGATTTTTTTCATCAATATTTTCATTCAATATTTGTATCTTTGTAGTGTTTCTTTTTTGTGTTTGATCAAGTACATGGTTTCTATCTTTCAGTATGTAAATAATAGCAACCTCAGTCCCAGAAATCAAAGTGCATTTGCATTTATTGACAGGCTAGCAAGTACATTTTGATTTACTGGATTGAGGTAGAATGTGAATACAGACAAGGCATCACAAGTTTGGACAAAGAATATTTCAGGTACTTTTTATTAATATCCAAGGTCCCTTTTTCTAAAATTGACTTAATAAACAAACTCCTTTTTTGTTACTTGGGTTTGATCTTTCATTGTTCATTCAGAAAAAGCACACCCACAGTATTATATTACATAGCATTAAAAGAGTCATTTCACTTTTGAGTTCTGAGAGCATAAACTTTGTCAGGTCAAATTATAATCGACAGTACAATTTCCACCAAATTCTTTCTGACTATAATTTACATTGTCATTATTAGAGCAGTCAATGAGTTAAGTACACAGAGCAAAAGAGGAAAAGAGAGTTTTAGGGGCATTTGAATTTAGTTAAAGAGCGCGAAAAGCCAGGATCAATCCATCCATTTCTATCTCCCTTTTTTCACCAGTTTCAAGTTGAAGTATGCATTCTTTTTGTGACTGAATGTAATGCAAAGTAATGGTGTTTATATCGCTGAGGCTGCATACTCTTATCATAACCCGTTCATTTCATTACATTTTGATCATTACGGTGACATGAAACATTCTTTGGGATGATGATGACTCTCTGACTATCAGTGAAACGGAGCAAAGTGGGAAAAAGAGTTGGGATGAAATCAAAAAAGAAAAGGAAAAAAGGGTTCATAGTAAATCGGGAAGTAAGTTTCTTTTCTTTCTCTTTTCTCAACACCACTTTAGAGTTCATACAGTTGTATACACACACTCAGCAAAACGTTCATCTATTACCATCTTTCCAATTGTTTCCTCCCCTCCCTCTTTTTCTCCTTCATCTATTATTTCCCATTTCCACTTATTTTCATTCCTTTCCTTCTTCGGATCAAGAGTCCGTCACTCATTTCAACAAAGACGAAGACGAAGAAGACAACGATCTAAGATGATGAGAGAACGAAAAGAAGAAATCACAACGAAATGAAAACAGCTTGCTTGCTCATTCCACTGCATTACATAGCATTACACTCTGTAATAATATCAAGGGAGGAGGGGAGTCGTGAAAAAAGGAGACAATTCTTTCTCCTTTCTTCAAGTGCGGTTCAATTTCCAGTTCACACTCATTTCACTTCTCTCTTTCTCATTCCAAAGATTGTTTCGTTTACTTCATTGTCTATGAATGTATGTAAAATCATCTCCTTCTCTCAGCAATCAGTCCACAGTACGTTCCTTGAACTCATTCCTTGGGTTTAATATAAATGTGCACGACACCAATTCAATTGAGAGACAAGAAAAGGGGACCGATTTTCGGTTGGGATTGGAACTGATTATATCATGAAGAAAATATGATGAAGACAATAAGATAGATGTTTAAATATGACTAATTTTCTTATTCTTCTTGTGACAAGTTTCTGCACATAAAATTTTGTGTGTCCAAAAAGTATTTTCACTGCTCAAGAATAATATCTGTGAAAATGATATCTTCTAAAGTTCTTTTCATCAAAATTTTTGAATGAATTAAAAAGATGAACTCTTTTCCCATTAATATGATGTTAAGTTTTGTGAATAATATCAATTCAAACTCAATCAATTGTATCCAAATGAAACATTAGACAAAGCTGTTTTCCATATTTCAAACATTCCCATCAAATTTAGTTCCTCTTTTTGCTGCTTATTGTGGTGAAACAATCCATTGGACAAAAATACACATAGTAACTAACAGTCATTCTAGTTTCTTTCCATCTGTAACTGTTGTAAGTAAATTCATACAGCAAAGTAGCTGAGAAATTGCTTTTTACTGTACTCTCAATCACTGAATAGCCAGTTAGACAGATAGAATTTGTAGGATGTGTGAGTGTGTATTAGTTAGCATGATGATGGGGGTGAAAAAATTGAATCGAAGTGAATCAATGCTGAACTCATATGAATGAAAAGAAAGAAAGAATATTGTTGCTGTGTGTTTGTGTGAGATTGTTGAAATAATAAGCTTCTGCTCCGTTTTCACATTTTTCTTTTTATTGGATTTGAATTGTGTGATGCTGCTGCTGCTTTTAGCTTTTTTGGCGTTTTTCATTAGGAGGGAATTTGTGTTTTGTGACTGTCCACAAATTTATTAAGAATGAAAGATCTCTTGTTATGTTATAGAACTTTTCACATTCTGAGAAACATGGAAGTAAATGAATAAGAATTTGTACATATCAAATGCACACTTTAAAGTTGAATTGGGAAAAACTAATACATTCAATTTGAAAGAGAGCAATAGAAAAGTCTATGAGGATGATGATGTTAATAGCTATTTGAGGTTCAAATGTGTTTTCTTCTTTTTATGAAATTTACACACACATGTGTAAAGTCTGTTCATTTCTCTCCTGTTTTAATAATGCTCTAAGTTTGTTTGACTTGGATAGCAATAATAATAACTAGTTCTATCAGTAGTGCCAACAAAGCATTTGAAACATTCATAAATGATGAGGAAAAAAGAGTTGTTGCTCTCTTAACATTTTTGAGAAACAGAGACTCAAGAAGACATCATCATAATTATCATCAACAACGGAACGGAGAGGGTGTTATTTTGTTGACTTCAAAAATGAGGGGAAAACAGTTGAAAACTAATTTTGAGGAGCAAATGGGTTGAACTAATCTGATTGGCGCGGATAAAATTACAATGACAGACAAGTCGCTTACTCTATCTATTCATCCACTCACTCTATTTCCATTTCTATCTTGATATTATTGTTTGCACCTGCAAAATTGAGTAACGACAAAGGAAGAAGAGATACTTTTGGGTGTTGTTGGTGTGTTGCCCATTTTTATGTACTATCCGATCATTCAACCCCATTTTATTAATAGCTTCTTTTTTTCTTCACCTTGTGCTCATGTGTCCCCTTTTGATGGTTTGCTTGGACATATACAATTTCAACGGTCGAAACCATTTATTTTGGTTGCAAGAGTCGAAAACCATTTTTGAACCATTTTCTAATCACACCAAACAACAGTTGGTTGACTGCTGCTTGCAAGAAAGAAAAAGAAGCATAAAGCATAAAAGTTCAAGTCTCATAAAAACCTAAACTAGTCTGACCCCTCCTTATTGGTATCACATTGTGATCATTTGAAGTGATGAGATGCTTGCTTTGCTTGCTAGCTGCCCAAATTGTCTTCTTTTTCATGCTCATGAATTGTATCATCAAATAAAGGTAAAAAAGAAGAAAAAAAGAGATCTCTGGTGAGCAACGAACCATTCACTCATTCAGTCACTTAGTTAAACTTAACTTATTGAGGCCAAGTCGGGTTCTCTCTCTCTCATTTCAATGTGCTGGTGTTGCCTCTGGACTGTTAATGTTTAATGTTAATACCAATCTAAGTAGTGTCCAATACATCTCTCTGTCTCTCATACCAAAGATAAGCAAACACACCAATAACTACTGTTAACTAGTATGCACACTCACACTGGTCTAGCTCCTCAGAGAGATGATCACAGGTAGAAAATTGTAGCATGTCACATTGATTCCAGAGATGGATAGATATGAAAATAATGTGAAAAGAAGAAGCTCACAAGTGTGTTTGCCCTGCTCATGAGCTGCATGTGAGAAACTGGAATTCTGAGAGAAGAATTAGAGGGACAGAAAGTAAGATGGTGGTCAAGCTCTCCTTATAGGCTCTAATGACTTTTTTCAGGTCTGACTTTCTTCTTGCACAAAATGATCTTTTTCTCTTTATTTCTGCTTTTTTTTCACCCCTGATGCTCTATTAAAGCTTTGCTATGAAATGGGTAGCAATAAAAACCAGAAAAACCATTGTGGGTGGTCTAGCTTGGGTTTTCTATTTGGTGGTTTTTGGTATAATTTTGCTCTCTTTATCATTAGTGATGAATTCTTTGGGAAAAAGTTTTCTTTGTCCAAAACTTAATGAGATCTTTGATTAATATTTGTTTTAAAATAATAATTTTTGGATATCTCTCGGTGCAACAAATATCACTTTTATAAAAGTTCAAATTACAGCTCCTTGGTTGAAGATGCTTCTAGACACAAATTCTAGCACCCATAATTTTAATTTTTGTCATGGTTTAAAGTTTCTTTTTCATGTTGAAACAACATCAACGCACAGAGGAGCATTATGACACTCATTTTTCTTATCACTTGACCCAGAGGCAGAAGATGAACACAAATCTGACAATTCAGGTGTTGAAACCGAGCGGGTCAATTTTGTTTGAGGAAGATCATCATCTTCCTCTTTTTCCTCCTCATTTTTGTTGTCATCGGAGGAAGTATCTGAATTGTCATGATCGTCACTCGAGTGTCCGCTATCACTGCTCGTGTCACTCTCGCTGTCAGAGTCATCTTCTTCATTCTCACATTCTTCACCAGATGGAATTTTCTTTTTCTTGGATTTCATTTTGCGATTCGTAGTAGAAGTCGTAGTAGCAGCAGTTACAGCAGCAGTTGTAGAGGAAGAATTAGAAGAGGAATCCGTACTTCCGTTTGTTGCACTTTGAAGCTGCTGCTGCTGCTGTTTTGCTGTTGCCAATGCTGCCGAATGTTGATCGGCAGCAGCAGCGGCTGCCATAATTTGTTGCCCGAATGAAAAGATAGAAACGAGACTAGTGATTTGATCGATTTCCATTGTTTGGGCAGGAGTTGACTGATGATTATGATGATGGTGATGAAGATGATGATTTTGATGGTGGTGGTGGTGATGATGAACCATGGATGCGGCAATACCGGCGGGGCTACCCGGAGAGGCACAACGAAATGCTGGATGAAACACCTGCGAAGGAGAAAAAGAGAAAAGTGGTGATTAGGATTTAAATAATTAAGAGCACGCAATAAAATATATCAAATGACTAATTTCTGACCCATGACTATTTAGGCAATATACAGCAATTGTGTAATCTCCAAAAACTTTCAGGAGTGTAACATATATGCAATCTCCAAAGACTTTCAGGAGTGTAAAATATGTAAATCCTTTGTTTACACTCCTGAAAGTCTTTGGAGATTATACATATGCATTTTTATTGATTACACTCCTTAAAGTCTTTAGAGATTAATTAATGAAATTTTCTGTTAAAAACTTATAAATATATCTAAAATTTTGAATGGACAGAGGTATGAATATTTTCTATTATAAAAACTTCCTTTTGTTCACTAATCTTCAAAAATTGACATAGAAACTCAATTAATTCATAAAGATAATTTCTTCAGAAAGTCTTTCATTCATTTTTCAGCAAAATCCAATAAGCTTGAACTTTAAATCTTTCTTTGCAATCAATATTTTTCAATGAAGTTGATATCATAATCTAATTATAGACATTTGCTTTATTTAGGTTACAGTTAGTAGAGTCATCACAATTGATTTACTTTAACAAATGTTTTCATCTCTAGTTCTTTGTACCGAAATTCAATGCTAAGTGTGACTAAAATTATCAGAATCAGGAGTCATTCATATACTAATTGCATGAAGTTTTTTGTAATAATTGTAACAAGTGACAAACAATTGTTATCAGCACTAACTAGTAATTCAAATTTGTCATCAAGTGTTCAGAAAAACAAAATTATTATTATATCAAATAAAATGTTTAGCTTGGTGTCGTGTGTCAATAAATGTGTTGCATCTAAGGTTAAGGATTTTTGATAAGGTTTTATCACTTTATGAAAGGATTACTCATCTCTCATAGATGATTAAAACAATTATTCAGATTATGACAATGTTTATTACTTTTATGGAATGATTCAAGGAAAATTTCAAAGTGACGTAATTTCTTTATTTTTAAGCACTGATTACTCAAAAGTACGTATTAAGTGCTTGAGGCTCTAGTGAATGAATTTATTTCAAGATAATTAAATTTGCCGAGATGTGGAAAATTAATTATCTGAATAATTTCAAGAAATTTGCAAACGCAATTTTAATCTCAAAAACTTGAATGCAAAAAGTAGCATCATCTATCAAAAATGTTTGTAAGTGTAAATATATATGAAGCACTGTCCGCAACAATAACTTTGATTGAAATTTAAAGATTGATGGCTTTTAATTAGATGACAAATTCTTAATTTTATTCAAATTTTTCCAATTTCACAGAATAAATTTGCATTTATCATTAAAATCCAGCCCATCCTTTCAACTTTGGCCGAATGCAAAATATGTTTTCCCAGATCATGGAAAAATTTTGCCTTCTGTCAATTTACATTGGAAAATTTTTAACTTTATATTTTTCCAAATTCGACTGGAACAACTAGCATGTTGATAAAAAGTGTATAAATGCAAGAAATTTGAAAACTGCTTACCTCATCATTGTCAGTGGACAGATATCCTGACTCATTGAGAGACTGATTTGGAGAAGAAATGCTGCTTTCGTTTTCTTCATCCTCATCCTCTTCCGAATCGTCTTTCTTTTTCTTGGGCAAAACTTGATCACTGTTATTAAAATTGTCTTCAGCACTTTCAGACATTCTGCGTCTTTTAATGCCTCTTGGACCTCCACCTTGGAGTAGCAATTCACATGGAGATCTATTCTCAGTGGTGGATTTTGAATCCAAATCGTAAATGGTGAAATTATTTTGTTGGTGGTCACTACTTGTAGCTGCAACAGAAATGCTGTTACTACTACTTTCTGACGCAACAGCAGATGAAGAAGTACTTTCTTGTTGCTGTTGTGTTGAAGAACTATTACTACTTTGACTCAATGCTGCCGTTAAAGCAATGGCATTTGAGAATGCGGTATGTGCATTATAATTTGCATGTTGTTGCACTGAGGCTGAGAGGCAATTTTGAGGTTGTTGGGACGCTGATGGGACGATGGGACAATGCTGAGGTTGGGGTGATGGGACCAGGGTGGGCCCACGACCGTTTGACGGGTGAAACGGAGCACAGTGGTAGCAATATTGAAATGGCACCCTCGTATCGTCTGACGTACTAAAATTGCGAGTATCACAATCACAGTCTGGTTCATCAATGAAGCCTTCATCACTACAATTAGCTGAAGATGAAGTAGTAGAATTCAATTGATTAAAATTCGAATTCTGACCGGAGGAAGTAGAAGCACTTGTTGAAAGATTATTGGGGAAAGCGGCACTTTCACTGGTTTGATGCTCATTGTCATCACTGTTTTCAGTGGTAGTTTCATCTTTATTGGTTTGCACAGGAACTGCATTACTATTGTTTTTATCACTACACTTGATAATATCATTTTGCTCTTGTTCATTTTTATGCGAGGCTGATTGCTCCTTTGAATCACCAAGTTCATTATCTTCATCAGAAGATGTTTGATGATGATTATGTGTAGAGGCTAAGTTATTTTCAGAACTGTTAGAAGTAATAGTAGAAGATGAAGAATTTTCGGAAGAACTCATTTGATTATTATGCACTGAAGAATTTGCACTGCTTGAATTATTGTAGAGATGATGATTTTTATTGATCAACATAAGCGCCGATGCCGACGACGAGGAGGTATCAGAATCACTTTGCGTCGTTACGTCACACTCATCCTCAACGTCGGATTCAGAATCTTCATCATAATCCTCATGATCAGGAGTATCGTCCATGTCCTCATCCTCATGAGAATGATGCAAATTGTGATGATGCTCAATGCCCCCGAATTGACCGGTCATCATCTTGTAATTCATGTACATTGTTTCTTGCATATACAAGTCTCTGGCCTTATTCAACACTGTTGCCACTAATAAATTCTTATGTAATGGTAAACCACCTCTTTGATTTCTTCCAAGTTGAATTTTACTTAAGGATAATCCAATTATCCTTTGCACTTCACCTAATGATGTCATTTTGTTAGGAAAATCGTTCATTGAATTCATATTCATTGTGAAATAATTTTTCTTTATTTAATGTTTTTATTGATTTATTCTTATGATTAATTGATTCACAAAAATCACTTGTATTTTTGTAAAGTATTATTTATGATTTATTATTAACTCTCAATTGTCACATTACACCTTTGAAGTCTCAATACTGAATGATCGTACCGGCGTGCTTTTCACATCAATATATAACCTCGGCTCGTGACGTCACTCCTTTTTGCAGGCTAACACTGCACGGGTTTCTCCGAGTGTTTCACTTCTTTTACTTCATAAACCGCCATCTATCCGCAAGACGAGATTGGAAACAATAATGAATAAACTGCCTCAAAAAACACATTGATTAGGTTGAATTTTGATTGCTTGCTACCCAAGAGAGAAAGAATTACACTACTCTACTACCAGTAAGTGTGTGTGTGTGTTATTGGTGATTGATCTGAATATGTGAGGCTCACTTAGCATACTCAGACACACACTCACACTATCTTGCACGTAAGTATGTGTGGGGCAATGAGTATGGTGCAGAGCAATAATAATAACAAAGTTAATACCTACAGGACGGTCCGTCATTATTTTAATTGCAAAAGGCGGAAAAAGAAGTAAACTCTTAAAGTTAAACGTAACGTTATGAGTTGTTTCAGGAATTTTTGGTGCATCTTGTGGATACCCTAAATTTATTAATAAGAATTGACTCTACAAAAATTAATATAATTTCCCGACTTCAAGTAAGAGAAAGACATCCTTGAAGCTAGAGGAATGTGATACCATTTGGAAATCACAGTAGAACAGTATTCCCAATTCATATGATCTAATCCTCTAGCTTCAAAGATGTGAAAGATTTTATTACCTAGTGGCAATGTAAATGAAGGTGGCAAATTTTTGTATCTTTCCATGGCCTTTTACTAAGTGAAACACTCAGAGAAACTCATGCAGTGTTAGTCACTTAAAGGAGTAAAGTCATGAGGCGAGGTTATGTATTGATGTGAAAAGCACATCGGTATGATCATTCAGTATTGAGACTTCAATGGTTAAATGTGACAATCAATTAATTATATAAAATTAAGTAAAAAATACTTTTTGCTCTTTTAACTTGACAAAAGTGTCCCACTTCTCTTGTACTAAAATGACCCAAAAAGTATAATTCATCCTATAGACTTGATACTGTAGCTTTTGACAACTTGAGCTTTTAAAAAATAATATTGCTATCAAGTACAGGATGTTATTTTAGTTTATAGAAAAGAACCAGGCACAAGTTGCTTGATGTTGAAAATTCATTTAACTTTACAAATCAATCTCGACACCACAAATTTAGTGCTCCTTGATATTTTGAGTTCGTCATTTTTCAGTTTGGAATTTCCTACTTCACAAAATTAATAAATCTAAATTATATTTTGAGTTCCAAAAAAGTGCTACCAAAAATTATATTTTGAGTTCCAAAAAAGTGCCACCAAAAATTGCCTGAATTGAATTGGCGACGGATGAATATGGATGGACGGACAAACGACAATGAAATGGAAAAAATGAAAGAAAAAGAAAAGAAAAATGGAAAAAAAGAAAAGAGAGAGAGAACGACATGTCACGTCACGTCATTATATGATTGCTCTTACTGCTGAAGAGAGAACAGAACAGAGAGTGGATGGAAGAGTGAGACAAGGGGAACAAGCAAACATCATCATGCATATCTTTTTCTCTCTCAGGATGGCATTGATTCACTTGCGCATCTTTCCCGGTGTGTGAAATAATATCAATGCAACTTCTGTGTCAGTTGGCGCCTCAATTGGGAAAAGAAGATTGTGTCTCACCATGATTTCTCATTCATTACCTTGACAATCACTATTACCTGCGGCAAGCACATCATGGAATGGTTGAAGATTTTTGGTGTTTCTCTTTTTTAATAAGACATTTAGTTCTGTTTAACCCTATCACCGCCGAAAAATTTTTGGACAGTCTTTGTATTCTAAGAATTATTGAGGTCAATTGTCAAATATTTTCCACACCGAAACAATTCATATTTATTGAAAATTGTTATGTATCAGTTGAAGAGTTAACATGATCCAGAATTTTATGATTTTATCTGATGATGGAAGGTGGTGTGCCTTTGAAATATATAATTGGTGTGAAATCGAAATATATGTCATAATTATAACCATCTAAAGTACCAATTAGAAGTGTTCATGGTTGATTCCCTTTAACCAATTCGTCCCATTGAAAATTAAGTGATGTTCCTATTTGCTACTTTTTACGTATGCTACACATTTTCCCGTAAAATTTTGTCTTATTCAAGCTTCTTCTGAGTAAATACATCAACAACAATTTTTTTGTAGTCGGCGTGGATACGGTTAAAGTGCTTTGGCATTCATCTGTCCAGTGGTGAATATATCACAGGATGATGTAAGAGCATATCTTTAGCAAATGAGCATAGACCACAGTGATGATTCTTGTTATTCCTAAATTATGCAATTTTTTTTTCAAATTTTGCAAATGCCGCACATTACCAGAGATAATTATTGTTTTTAAGAGAAATAACTTTACACTTTGTTCTTGATGAACAACACATTTTAGTTCAGGTAATCAATGATTCAACCAACACACTGAAAACATGTTCAATTCCCATGTTTTGGAAAAGATAATTGGATTTTTTCATTTTCTTTAGTATTACTGATAGAAAAATCATACAAATCACACATTTTCATTCTCAATTTTCTCTAAGTAGGGGAGTGATTATGAGAAAAGTTGATATAATTTCAAAAACTAGAGATTTTTCAGTTTCTGAAACACTCCTTAGTTCATTTAACATATGTCTTAAAATTGGAGAAAACTCAAAATAGAAATAGGCCAATTTCGTCGGGACAGAGTAGTATTGGCTTTGAGTGGAGACACACAATGTATGTATTGATGTTGGAAAGATCAACCTGTTGAGACTTTCTATAGTTCTGGCAACATTCACCTGAAAAAGAAAACAACATATCAATTTGACAGAGTATATAACTTTATTTATAATTCTTCTTGTCCATTTAAATTTAAATAGGGCAGATGATGTGAGTAAACTGAGTATAGCATTTTCCGCAAAAATTTACTTCCACATTTTATGTGATCATTGATGTAATTTTTTCCAGGAAAATGTAACACTAACGTCATTTGCCCTTTTTAAATTGAAATGGAGGAAGAAACTTATAAAATGAATGATATTGTGATTTTCATACTCTGTAACAATGAAAAAACCTAATCTGTGATTGACCGTACTTTTTCAAATGGGCACAAAATTAGTTACTGGTTATTTTACGTTGTACATATTATTTCCTCACAGTAATATTGAAAAGTGTTGGCTGCCAACTAACAAGACTAATCAATGTCTTTTTGTATATTGCTCTTAGGTCTTATTGTCTGTGTTCTTGATCATATCGGATCAATCCAATCCATTCCTTTTTGCCAATGATTCAAATGAATCCCCTTGTGTGGTGAGAAGGTATTAGGCATTTTTAGCAAAATTTTTGTAAAACTCAGAAAAATGCAAGCTTGGATATTTAATAATTATGAGGGGAAAATCTGACAAAATGGCTAAATTTGATGATTCTTATGTGTGGATAGTCTTAACCTTGGGAAAATAAGTCCAGTATGTTACAAAAATTCCAAAGAAAGTATATTTTAATAAGTTCAGATGAAAAGTGGCAAAAATTCCTGAGTTAGTAAGTACATAGTTGTAGTAGTAGTCTTTAAGTGTGATGTGATGTTATGCCAAATGCCAAAAAAAGGAAAAGGAGCAAAAATGGGGAGGAGGGGAGGAAAAAGGAAAAGGAGGAGGGAAGGGGAGGGGTGATGAGGGGCTAATGGTGTTGTAAAGTGAATCTTTATGGTCACCCACAGGCAGCTTCATTTTTGTCTTCTCACGCTGTTAGCTGCCACCCAAGCTGCTATGCAAAGGTACACGCTGTCACAGCTTTGTAGCAGCTTACGATGCATTCTTGCAGATTAGCTGTTACGCATTGTAGTCTCTTTGATGGAGGTTCGAAATTGTGAGGACGGGTTGGGTCAACTGTTTGTATTGTTGTCCTGCAAATTAGGGAAAATCTTGAAAAAGAAATAAATCCATGAAGAAATGATTTCGATTGGAACACAAGGATGACATAGATCGGGGTAAATTGGAACTTCAATGTCTTATAAAAAATGTCTTAAAATGGAAGGATATCCAATTAACGACATTTTTTTAACCCTATCGGCCCGAAAGTAGAAAATTTTCCTTTTCACGACCACTTTCCGAGGACGTGTATTTATTAATAATCGAAGCCCAGGAAAATAATTTTTCCCATCATGGTATGATGGGAAAAAATCATGGTATGATGGGAAAACATTTTCCCATCATGGTATGATGGTAAAATTTTTTCCCATCATACAGGCTTTTTTCATTGTTATAGTTTCCCATCCCTAGGGATGGGAAAATATTTTCCCAT
>JAOWAT010321283.1:0-14246 GCA_028571025.1 Longipedia americana
TGAATATACTTTTCCAAAATAAATTATGTGGAATTGTTTGACGTCCAAACGAAATCGCTTTGACTGATATTTTCAATAAAGTAAAAGTTGTATGAAAGATTGACTCAGATTTTATAGAGTTTGAGAGTGTTATTTCATCCCCAGTTAAAGCTTAAGCTAGTGGAAGACTCCATCGTTTTAGCAAGGTTTCCCTAGAGAGATGTATATAAGCTATTGTTGGTTAGGGAGTGTGAACCATTTATTATTTCTCAGAAATTTGGCGAGAAGGTCATGCCCCCGCTTTTCTTTCAGATTATCGAAGGTGTACTCCAGGATTGTCAGAGATCTCTTGAGTGTAGTGAGAATACTCTAATTTTTGGATTCCAAGAGAGAAAGTCGAGGTTGCAGGAAAAATAAAAGAGGGAAGTGCAGTTATATGGACATTATTGTTTGAAAAGAGAGGTCGTCTTTTATGAGTTCGAAGGAAAAGAAGTTTTGTTCAGGTTGATTTTAGAGGGAGAAAATTATGGATTAGCGGGGAATTGAGTGATGTAAGAGTTTGAAAGAAGAGTTACCTTAGAGCTATTTTTGAGGGAGTTCCGACTTCAAAGTTTGCAAGAAGATAAGGGCGTTTACAGAGTCTTACTTGTCCTGAAAAGTTTTTATTTGTTGGAAATAGAGATCGATTTGGAACCCAAAATTCTTTTATCTCAATAGCGTTATCTTTTATTCCTCAAATTAAGGTTTCTACCGCGATTTCACAGAGTTTTATACACTTTTAGCTCTGACCATCAGAGTGAAACACTTTTTGAAGTCTAGAATAATTTATTTGCGAGTGTTTAGGGAGATAAAGTTGAGTTTGAGTTTGACTTGAGCGAACTGAGTGACTTTCGGGAAGAAGTGTTGGTGGTTTTATTTATGTTGCTGAGATTTTAGCTTGGCTCTTTGTTTGATAAGGGTGGTCATTTATTTGTTAACGCGATTTTGGTCGGTTTTTTGGAGTTGGAAGAGTTGGTCGAAACTGGTGATTTGATTTTTTAAGGTTTGCTGTTATTAGTTTAGGAGTTTGATTTTCTGCTTCATTTTTTAGAGTTATTAGAGACAAATGGACTAGCCATCGAGGCAGTTAATGTCTTTTAGATAGCATAGTGAACATTGAAATGGTTTTACTAGTTACTCTTGGATGATGTTGGGAACGGGGAAACCTGATTGGAATTGGGTCATATTTTGATCATTTTTAGATGTTTACTCCGGAGTGGAGAAGGATTGTTATTAGAAATCCTGTGAATGGGTAGAAAATTGCGGATTGTCGAAAAGAGTTTACCGATTGATTTAAAAATATTCTGAGGATTGAGACTGGGATTAAGAAAAGAGAGAGTTGTTTTGCTAGACTGAGTGGAAGGATTGGTCTTTCTCCAGAGGTTGTTATGTTTGGGTTTTAAGTTTGGCATTTTGAAGGACCGGATTTCTTTTCATTATTTGGTGGTTAGTTTTTAAGGGATGTAAAGGTTATTAACAAAATAGGGGCGAGTATTTTTATAAAGTTTTATTCGGTCTAATTAAAAAAAAATAAAAAAAGGGATGACTTAAAAGAATTTGATCGCCTGTTTGGACATCGTCAAGTACTTTATGCAAATAACAATCGAAGGAATTACCACAATCATTCGTAGAAATTGAAGACGGCTCGCTCTGACAAATCGATATCATTTGATGATAAGAGAGCAGCATTTTATTAGAAATGGACGCATTCCCGAACTCGAACCATGCAGTGCAAGAAAGGATGTATGGAGTTGTTAGCTTATAGGTTTTAGGGAAGGAGCATTTTTCGCATTCTGCTAATAAAAAGTTATTCAATAGACTAACTAACGCCAAGCTGACAGTTCCGAGGCATGTGGTCAAGGAAAGAGATCCGAAGCTGCTAAGTTTTACAGAGACTTATAGAGATTTGAATGGTGGTAAACAACATAAAAGTTCAATAACGATAACGCATAATAATTTGGTGAGTTGGAGGAAGGAGCAGTTTCGCATATGGCATGATAATTCCATAATAAAGGATAAGTTGATAACGGCAAAATCAGCCTACAGTTTGGAAAAGAGAAAATCTGTCACCATGACGACTTTGAAGGGGATAGTTGGAAGTCGTGGCAAGGATGGGGTTTGTCATACTGGCAAACTAGGATCAGGCAGGGGACTGGAAAGGGTGGAATAGGATGGGAATTAAGAGGAGAAGAAAAGGAGTACCGATTGGACAATGAATTATGACACTACAAGGAATCCGGTGGGGATTCAGGATGAGAGGACTTTGTGTGACAAGATGAAGGTTATGAAGAAGGCCAATCAGATTTATTTGAAAAGGTTGAGAGAGCAGCAGAAAATAGCAAAAAGAGTCTTAGACAATCGAAACAATACTTTTATCACTTGAAATGGCAAGGAACACTACGTCGAAGGAGGCAGGAAGGAGAGTGAAATTTTTTTATTGTATTTACTTTTTTAATAACATGAATCGGTGCACTTATTTCAATCCTACTGCTAGATCACTTGGTATTGAACCATCCAGTTATGATTTTTAACAAATTTGACATCGAGATTGCCTTCGGGGACTCTGAGACATACAGTGAATCCAGTATTGGAAAGCTTTTAGACGGCTCCTGTCCCAGTTGGGAAGGAGGTGTGTGCACTTCCGACAATTGTAAAGAAAACGAGAGGAGTTTTTGAAAGTTTGAGGTGAGTGATGTCGATTTCAAGGGCGATGACTCTTTATTATCTCTGTCTCCAGAGTTAGGAAGACGCAGTCGCATAGTGGACCTTATTTTTAGAGGTGAGAGTTTAGAGAGATTGAATTTTGGATCTGAGAGTGATATTTTCCTATTTTTGTATTTAAAGTTATGCCTTCATCATAAGGAACATTTGTTGGAGTTTTTGGACTTCAGTCATGCTGTTTTTATGGGTTTATAGGGAAAACTGTTTGGAGTGACCATCAAGGGTGGAGGTGAATTGGAGAAAACCATTTTTGAGGATAGAGAAGTTGTTGATCTATTTGGAGGCTTGGCGGAGTTTGGAGAAAAGGAGATTGATGTCTATGAACGAGAATTGGATGTCATTGGGGAGTTAGTGGTAAAGGTATCGAGATTCGGATATTTGACCAGTTTAAATTTGGATTAGTTCCGTGTGGAGGATCCCACCGAAGAGCTTTATTGAAACCTTGTAGCCTGGGAGGGTTTTACTGATTTAGTTGGGTGTTGAGGATTAGGATTACATGGGACTTCTGGGTTTCGAATCTTTGAATATTTTTGACTTGACAATCAGAGGTTATTGTTTATTACCCATAAAAGTTGACAAAAAATAGATCAGAATGGTCGAAGGTCATTGTTTCGATCGGAAACTGGGCGTTTTTTATAGTTTTCTTTGTTATGCATTCGATATTTCTGGGGAGTGGTATCCAGGTCTATCTTGATTCCTTTTTTCTGGTTATATTTGGGAATAGTAACTGGTTTTTTTTCTGGAATGTTTTCAGGTTTGTTTGGAAGATGCGAGATTTCTGCGAGAACACTGTTGCCAACGGTGTTGTTATGTTTATGAAAATCGGTACTAAGGTTTGGTAGAATGGGGTCGAGAACATCGTTGTTGGGGAGTTTGGTGGGAGGACAGGAAGTACGGAGATCTTTGACAATTTCCTTATAGATTTGGATGACGTCATTGATGGTTGGTCTTTCGAGAGGGTCTCTTTGTAGCATCCAGTAGATTCCATCGATGAGCTGGGTAGAGCAGCGTATACCGATGCTTTTTTAGATTTTAGATTTGTTTTTTTTGGTGTGTTCCCTGGGCTGATGGGATGTGAGGTCAGTTTGGTTGAGTTCTAGGATTTCTTATTGCTAGCAGTATTATTAGAACTAGAGGTTGCAAAGTTGTAGTAGTTTTTTTTAGAGGACACTCCAACAGAAGGTGAAGTTTTTCATGTCGTAACAATCTGAGCAATCATCGTTCAGGGAAACGCTCAGCAGGAGCATTCCCAGACTGAAGATAGTTTACGACTCAAAGCCCTATTTTAGTCCCAAGTTCTATGGGGAGTAGAACGAATTATTAAAACGATAGAAATGGTTGTATTATGAGATCAGAGGGTTGCTGTACTTCAGGGTTGAAGTGGACCGATCGATACGAATGTCCTGGAGAGAGAGGACGGGATTTGGCAGCTCGAATTTTCTATGCTATTTCAGGAGGTCGATTACGAACCGATAGATGGAGAGGATGTCAGTGAGGGTGTAGTACCCATCGTAGAGATCTCTCTTGGATTGCATTTACGATTATAGGGAGTAGTTGTAATGTTCGAAGAGAGCTTTGATAGAAAACTCTGTGGAGCAGAATTAGGAATTGGATTTCTATTCCAATCCGACGAGATTGATCATGTTGACGAAGCGGATGTCTCTGATTTTTTTTGTCTTTTGAAGAAGAGTGTAGTGTATTGCGGAGTCGTGGGTGATGTGGGTCTTGAGAAGGTAGAAATTGGAGGGACGGGAGAAGAGGTTGTAGATGTGACCTTGTTCGGTTTAGTATAGAAGGTTTAGATCGGTAGTTAGGGAGGATGATGTGATTTTTTGACTTGGAATTTGGTTTGTCTGGCTAATTGTTGTGAATTTGGTTTGTACGTGTTATTGGATGCTGTTTCCCATGTGTTTTTGTGATGTTTTAGGATTTATTCAATCGTTTTTGACCGTTGAATGTATATTTTATTATATTTTTCTATAGTGCTCCACGGAATAATCTTTATTATGGCGAAGGACAGGCCCCCACACTTGTCAGACCAGTATCCTTTTCAAAAAGGATTGTCTATATACGTGATGCAGGACATAGAGATATATATTTAAAAATAATTTCTTTTCTGAAACAGTTAATAACAAAGTAAAGCTAGAGGAGGGAGAGATGAAATATTCCCAGCTGATAAAAAAATGCGAGTAGTTGATTGAGACGTACAATTAGAATATAATGACTGCAGATTCCCATGCGGAGTAGTTTTTGAGTAAAATAAAATGCGAGGATACGGAAAAGGTATTTTTGAAGCAGGTTTTTTACGGCTATGAGCGATATAAGGGATTTTTAAGGGCTTCAAATGAGGTCATATTCAAGAGTTACACCTCGATGACGAATCGAAAGTTGGATTACGGTCTGTTTGCGATATTCACATATTTGATAGTCTTCAGACTAGATGAGTTGCCGTTCGGGTAGTTCAAGAAGATGGTCATGAGTCAGGATATGGTCAAGATGAACGTTATGCTGAGTTTCATCTTTGACTTAGATGGACTGAGAGAGAAGGTGATGAGTGGGTGGAGAGACCATTTGGAGGAGGAGTACATTGAGAATAAAATATTTCCCGGGTTGTCTGAGAGAAAGGTGAGGTGTGCAGAACTGATTGGCAAGGTGTCCGAGGCGGCGACTGGCAAGAGAATGGAAAACACAGCAGGTGTAATGGAGTAAGAGACTGCGAATTGGGACGATATTGGAAAGGACAAGAAAAAGGTCACCGTGATTGAGGAGTTTAATTTGACTAAACCCAAACCTAAGCAGTTGCCAGAAGTTGAGAAAATTGAAGTGGGGTTCAAGGCAAAATCAGTGCCTGAACAAAAGAAGGATTTGAAGAAGATTGAGGATGAGAAAAAGAGAAGGAGAGAAGACATCCGAAATAATGTCCGAACCTACTATGAGGAGAAGAAGAAAGAGCATTTTTAGTTGTAAACCGGCAAGAGACCTGCCAATCTACCCAAGTTGAAGGAAGAGGCGGAGCAGAAGCAAAAGGTGGAAACGATGAAGAAAACATATTCTAGACCGGTTCCGAAGTTCAGTGAGGTGGATGTGAAGTTGAATGTGGCGGCGATCCTTCGGGAGGAGAAAAAATTGAGTTAGAAGATAGTTGAGTAGGAGTAGAGGATGAAAAACTTATAGATAAATATGCGTGATGACAGTGAGTTTAGGAATTGGCAGAGGGAGATGAAGGAGAAGGACAAGTACGATGAGATGTAAGTCCAACAGAGACGGAAAATAGAAATGTAGTTGGCTAGGGAGGCTGCGATGTAGGCATACGAGCAGAACGTTTAGGAAAAGAGGAACTTGGTGAGCGACATGAGGTAGATAGCAGGATAATTGCGATAGGAGCGGTAGAGGTTGTAGAAATAGGAGTTGTAGAGCAAAAAGAAAATGATTGAGTAGGTGCAGGAAATCAAAGAAAACATAAAGGTGGAGCAGGAGAAGGTGATGTAGAAAAATAAAAGGTTGCATGACGAGGGGAAAGAGGAGAGTCGTCGGATTCAGGAAAAGAAAAAGGAGGAAGAGAGAGTGTAGATGGCCAAAAGGAAACAGCTGATTAATGAAATTCGGTAGTTGGAGAAGAAAATACGGGCGAGGCCCAAGACCGAAATAGAGTATACCAGCATCGGTCTGATGGAGGAAATGACTCTGGAGGAGTTGAGGGTGAAACTATAGGGGGTGAAGAAGGAGAGAAAGGAAGAAGAGGAGAAGCGGCGCAGATAGAATATTTAAAAGAAAGAGACGTTCAAGTAGTCGATAAATCAGAAAAAGAACACGATACTACAGGCTCGGGAGGATCTGATGAGGCAGAAGGAGAAGGAAAGGCAGAAGAAAAAAGAAGAGACGTAGAGTTAGAAGCGGAGACTGGAGGAGGTTCGGGTGAAGTCCATGAACTAGTATAAAAAAAAGGAAGAAGAGAAATTGAGGGAGAGGAAAAGGGAGAAGGAGAAGTTGGCGAAGGAAATCAAGGAAACCGATCAGAGGAGGATGTTCCTGATGCAGGGACAGGCTGCCCAGGAAAACAACGCTTTCATGAATCTGGAGAAGGGGGAGGAACGGGAAATACTAGATCGTCAGAACGTAAAACTGATGGAGGAGTACAAGGCCCAAGTTGTCAAGTAGGGTGAGATGAGTATAATAGCCGAGCAGGGGAAAAAAGTGGTGCAGCAGAAGGTAGCAATACGCATTTATTCTAGATTGAGTTTAATAAATTGTACAATGAGCAGCAGGGAGTGGAGAACAGGGTGGCTTAGGAGTTAAGACAGGAGGATCAGGTGGTCAAAGCGATGCAGTATCATGAGGTGAGGACTTACGAGTCCAAACACAACGAGAATATGACGAAACTTAATCCGTTTAAAAGTAAAATAGCAGAGATGAGTTTGAGTAAAGCGAAGGGGAGGACCGGTGGGAGTAGTATCAGAAAGTGAGCAATTTCTAACGTCGTTGATTTATGAATCATTTTTAGGTACTCATATTTGAGCTTTATCTACTTTGGAAACGGGATTCTGATTAAAATCGAACATATAAAATAACTATGCTGTTTATAATTGAATTCTTTAAAATTCCTCGGAATAAGAGACCAGTGAATCAAACGCATCGTAGGAAATGTCAATAACAAGTTCAGCGATTGGTAAAAGGACATTCAAGGTAATTTTACTAGGTGATTCCAACACAGGGAAAACGAGTATCATTTAAAGATTTGTGAATAATCGGTATGAAGATAAGGAAAATGTAAGTAAAAGGTGTGATATATATAGCCGACGATAGGGATCGATTTTTTGGGGAAAAATGTGATACATAAGAATACAACTTGTCGTCTGCAGTTGTGGGACACTGCTGGGCAGGAGAGATTCAGAAGCTTGATTCCGACTTATTTGAAGGATGCGATATGTTGCATATTTGTGTTCGATTTGTCAAGTAAGATTGCAATTTGAAATTTTAGGGTCCTAGAGTTTGTAGAACGTGGAGATGTGGACAAATTTGTTTTACGAGAATAAAAATGAGAGGGCAATGATGGTACTGTGTGGGAACAAAAGCGATTTGAGTCAGGAATGTAGTGAGAAAAATATAAAGCGAATATCTTAGAAGCATAAGATGACATACTTTGAGACATCGGCATTGGACGGGAGTGGGATATAGACGATGTTTCACGGGGTTATTGATGAGATAGTGTAGATTCAGAGGAAAAAGAAAAAAAGGTTTGAAGAGATCGATTTGATGCCACCGATGACGAATGATACTCTGAAGAGTTCGACGGGGGAAAGTGTCACTGTGAAAATATAGAAGAAAGACGGGGACAAAGAGAGTACGAAGGATGTTTCAGAGAGTCGGAGATGGTTTTGTTGTTGAGTATTATGGATGACTTTGCTTTGGATAGGGGAAGTTGACGTATGATATTTAGTTGCTTGCGATTTTTAGGGCAGTGTTTAATCGTCTGCTTGAATAAGTAAAATAGAACATTGATGTGGTTTTTTGGGCAAGTTTTTGGTATTGATAAATAAACTCAAGTGTATGTTACCATTTTTTTGATTGAATGCCCAGCAGTATGAAATATTATAGAATCCGAATCAATCAAAAATACAAAAAATAATAGCAAGACAAAGATAGCAGTTTGATACCGATATAGGAGAGATCAGAAAGCAAGAAATGTAAAGTATAGGGTAGGCTGATGGATAGGCTCCGTTTCCTTACAAGTTGATATTGATAGGTAAAGGCATATATTATAAGTTGGTAGCATTTATAGTGATAACGTATTTTTGGTAGCAGTATTTGAATTATCGGCAGTTGATGAGGAGTCTGGTGAGGCAGGTTCCCGGGTGGTTACGGGGGTATGGAGTTAGTGATCACTAGTTTGAGTATCAGCAGAATTACTCTTTTGAGAAGATGTAAGGGTGCTATATTAAAGGAAGGGTAGATCATTTCAGATGTTGTCGTTGTCGATTCGGAAAGCAGTGGATTGTCTAGTCATATTGACCAATGTGTTGCCGTTTATATGGGAGAATATGGATTCTGTATTGCCGATAATCGATATGGAAAGCTAGTTTCAGAAGGCAGTGGGGTTCGTGATGATCGAGGCTTTTCAGAAGAAGAGTCTGGACATTCCGCTTGGAGTGTACGAGAACTACGTAATAGAGAGAAGATACAACAATCCTGTGAGGGCATTTGACTTATTTCTTTTCGATTTGTTTATATAGACGGGACTGATGCTAATAATATACCCACCGATAATATTTGGATATCTGAGAGTGGTAGAGTTGGGTGGTGACTACTTTTTTTTGGTAATGCAGGGGTTTATAGTGGTGGTAACACTGGTAATGGTGTAGATCCACCCGAATTTGATAGCACCACTGTTGAACGAGTACGACAGAGTGTAGGATGTGCAGCTGGTGATTCAGATCCGTCATTTGGCGAACGTAACGGAGTTTCCGCTGTAGCGGATATACGTGAGGAGCAACGGGAACGGGATGCGGTAAGCACATTCAAACGCTTACTTTTACGGGTTTGGTCGGAGCAAAATGATAGTTTTGTCTAGAACATTGCTGTAGGAGTTGAGTAGTGAGTAGATATTAGGGATAATATGTCATGAAATTGGGCACTGGAGTAAAATGCATTCTTATAAGATGTTGTGGATATATATAGTTAAGGGGTTTGCCATGTTTTATATGTTTAGTTTTTTCATAAGGGGAGATGGTATTCTTAGGAGTTTTGGTTTCCATGGCAGCACAGTACTTTTTTGTAAATATTTCCAGACTTTTATGGGCACTGCGCTCTTTTTTCAGTTGTTATAGCCATTGTTGCTCGTCTTTGAGACAGTACAGTTGGTGGTTAATCGGAAGTTTTAGTTTGAGGCGGACATATACGCGTGTAAAGCTAACTGCGGGGAGATGTTGAGAAACGCGTTGATCAAGATAACTAATGAGAGGGCGATGATACCACCGGATCCCCTGTACGCGTGGTTCAAGTATTCCCATCCCACTTTGCACGAGAGGGTGGCGAATATCAATGGTTACATACGGTAGAATAGTCGGAGGAACGACTGAGGGAGCTATCCTATTCATTTACTGACTGACATTGATAGACAATATAGATTGGAAAAGAGTGTGGTAGTTTTGTTTGAATTTGATTGATTTGTATACTTTTAATTTTTTATCATTTTTTGATGATCTAGTGTGAAGAGTGGGAATTTCTCTCCTAATCAAAGAATAAATCGACGGGGTTAAGGATATCATTGGGAAGAAGTGATGGGTTATAGTTAGCCCGCCTAGCTCAGTCGGTAGAGCGTTAGGCTCTTAACTTAATGGTCGTGGGTTCGAGCCCCACGGCGGGTGCTTTTTTTTACATATTTTTATTATTACATAAATCTTTATCATGAAATCGAGACTCATTGCTATTAGCAAAAAGACAGGTTTTATGACACTTAACGATGTACCTCTAATAAAGTGTTGACTTTTTTCGCATAAATATCATTAAGTTATCTATAGTTTTTCGAGGAGAACAGATTTCAATGAAATTGATCATTTGACATTTTTTCACCCTTTGAAGTAATCGTCGCTATACAATGCTGATTAGTGAAAAAGCAGAAAAAGTTAAAAAAAAGAAAATCAACTAAAGTAGTTTCCTCAGAAAAAAGAAGCAGCTGCGACAAGTCCTGATAACATTCCGAAAGCTGTTGCATAGAAAACTTGTTGGAATTTGTTGCTTTGAGATTACTTGGAATGAGATGACGTTGTGGTCGTCGATCTTTTGGATAGTCGCTTCTGGGTTGGTATATTTATCTTTTTTTGATTATTTAGAGTGGAGATAGGCGAACTGTTATTTTTGTCTTTTGGAATGACTTTGGATCTCTTTTCTATCGAGGTTTGAACTTTACGGGTCTATTTCATGGATTAAAACTTGGAGATGCCAAAAACTGGTATGCTCAGATTTTACTATTCCTGATTATGACTAGTAAGAATGGCAGCTGATTTGTAAGAGACAAGTTTTTTAACAGTTTTTCCTTAGTCGACGTTTGGTAAAGATTGGTTTTGTTTGATAGGTTGTGAGTGTCTTCGGATGAGACTGCGAGAGGGAATTTTCGGTTAGTCGATATCATCGAGATTTTCTTAGGATTTGGAGAAATTATCGAGGATGGACTAGTCATCGATGTTGAGGAGTCTGCATTAGCAGGTTAGGGATAGTATTTAGTCTTGGAAGTGCATGTTGAGGAGATCTTTTTTAGGGGACTTGAGGGACTATTTTTGGAATTAGAATTTGGAGAGGATTTGTTAGGGCTGTTGGGGGTTGGTTTTGATGATAATAATGGTGACGGGGAAGCTTTCGGGTGTGAAACTGAAGGTCTATCCGAGAAGATTGGCGACATTTTTTCGTACGGGTCTCGAGGCTTTCAGTCTGGATATTTTGAAGGCCGATGAGAAGAGGACAGTGAGTTTTTCGACCGGAACCAACGGGGGTTTGAAGGAGATTTTGTGGAGTCTGACCTGGAGAAGTTTGTTTGACATGAATATAATTTCTCTGCTTTAAAAATTATACGGGTAAGAAGCTGATTTTATTTTATTTTTTGACTTTGTTCGAAGTCGACCTCAGGACTCAGGAGATCATTAGAATAGGGTAGGGGGGTTGGATAACGGATAACCGTTTGCTTGATTACTGCCTAGATCATTAGAATATGACGTTGTTTTTGTTTAAATGAATCGTTCAGAACCGGGTAAAGACTATTTAATAACGATAAAATAAACAAAAGTTAGTTAGAGAAAGACCGGAGATCATTTACCCGAGCTCTCTTCGACCTTTCGCCCCTAATTTAAAAGTGGGTATTCAACCAAAGGAGGAAACAAACCTTCGTGGGCTACTAAGAGAACTACTATTACCAACAAAGCAGAACCTAGGAAATAAAAAAAATCGAGCATTTTCAGATGAAATTACTAATTTTTTTACTACAATCGAATATCCGAGCCCCATTTTCATTCATTTCATTTTTAAATGAAAAGATGGACTTAGCTCGGAATTATGTAGCATTTAAATCGGATTTCATTGTATTGATTTCACATACAATTTAAATAAATAAATCTCACTCACTAACTTCCACAGCATAAAACTACAGATGGGCACGATTTTATAGGGAATGTTCGCATCGGACCTGGTTATAACAACCATCAACTACTCCGGCATCCTAACATCACCATTCTAATTTTACAGCGAATAATATCTGAAAGAGTAGGTCTAACTGAGCAGAATATTTTAGAAAATACTTTCTGCGGAGTTCAAGGAGTACGATAGAAGCACATTTAAATGGAATTTGGGACGCATAGACCAGAAGATGCAAAAAACCAGATATTCACCAATTTATCGACAGGACGTTGGGGTTGAGAAGGGAAAATTGCTGGACGAGTAGGAGTTCAAAAAAACATGGGATTTGGTCTTTGAGAAAAATATAGAAGCGGTTAAGAGTTTAGAATACTCTCAGGAGGAAAAGGAGAGGTGCCGAACGTTCGATCTGATGTGTTACAAGACCATTTTGTTTTATGTGTACAATGTGAGCGATATCAATGCCATAAACAAAGAAATGATACATTGGTATCAGAAATTCATGAAACGGTTCTTTGAAAAGGCATTTTTGAATGAAGACAAAAAAATTGCAAAGACCATGGCCGCCATTGAAAAGTAAAAAGTTGACATAATGTTTTTTCAGGAGGCAACCAAGAAACTGATGGACGCAGTCGACCACAAGTAGTTTAAAGTGGTGTCGACGGAGGATGGGTAGTCTTTGATATTCATAAGAAAGAGTAGGTTTAAGAAAATTCACGACGAGAAAAAGGTGCTAGCCGCACTGACACCCGAAATAATATAGAGTTTGCAGTGGAATAAAGATACTGCGGTCGCGTTTGTCGATAATTTGATATTGTTTTCGGGGCATTTGAGCTCTAAGAAGGAAAAAAATCCGGAGCAAGTGAAACGAATGCTATAATCGTTGGGAAAAATGAAGGATAGATATCCAAATGAGCATTTGATAGTTGGTTGTGATGCGAACGCGTTTATAAAGGAAATTCCATCTTTTTTGAAGCAGTATCCAAATATGGAAACGCAATACACAACTTTGAAAAAGAGGACTATGATGCAGCCACAGGTGCACAAGGCCAATAAGGTGGCTGAGGAGTCTAGAGATGTGTTGTTGAGCGACTTGAATTTGAGGAAACCGAGGGTTGTTAGCATATTAGACAAGAGAGCAGAAGATGTTGGATTTTTGCCTTGTGAAGAGCATCCTTATGATCATTTTGTCGTGACTGCCTATGTCAGCCCAAAAGAAGAGTGACGGAAGCGGAAAAGAAAAGTAAATGCATAATCAGCGAGCAAAGTGATACGATGTGGAATTAAATTGAATAATATAAAAATAATATGGATTGATAGAGTTCAGTAAATTGTATCAATATTAGTGAGGCGGTTAGCATCGATTTGTCTAATATTAATTTATGCGATGCTTTTGAAATATTTTGAGATACGGCTGCTATTTTAATTATATATTTTTATTGTAATGTTTGCAACGATTGTTCATTTTCGCAAGGATGCGAGTTTTTTTGAACTGTGTTTTGAAGTCTTCTCTCAGATTGTGTAAGTTGGTCATTGATCTGGGTGAAAGTAGTTCCCGAAAACAACACTTTGATTTCGTCGGAACGCTGCCTTTTGGAGTGAGGAATGCTCCAAGCATTTTTCTCGGAGAGAAATCGACATTTTCTTATTTTTCATCTTCTGAAAGGTGGGTGAGACTGTCCTAGTGGAGCATAATGTGTAGTTCTATGTTATTGCGAAATATAGTACTTTTTTTGGATTTTGGAGGTGTTTTGAAGAGTTCTGGGACTTCAATGATAAGATTCTTGTTTTTAGACGGTCGCGTGGCATTTTAATTTCCGTGGGTATTGGAACTGCCTGAGTTGTGAGATTAATTTTCGGGGGGACCTGTATTGAGATGGGGTATTGGTTCGATGTTGGGGTTGAAGGGAATGAGATTTGAATAAGACAGATTTTCTAATTTTTCTGTCATTTTAGACAAGAAGTTGCGAAGATATTCACTGAGTTTGCTGATGGACAGTTATTTTAGGAGATTTGTGAAGAGGTACTAAAGACAGTCATAGAATAGATTGTAATGATTTGTAATGTTTGGTTAGTTGACGAAAGATCTGATGGAAAAGAGATGGGAGTCAAGGATTCGTGAAATCTCAGGATATTGCTCGGAGAGATTAGCGAGATGAGGGTCATGACGTGGCTGGTCGATATGAGCGTCATTGGGAAGGGCCCAATAGAGCTAGGAGATAATTTATTTTCTATGGGTTGGGATTTGGGACATTTATTGCGTTATTAAATTTTTTTATCTAAAAATACTTTTTCTTGAGAGTACTTAGCGTTCAAACGATGGATAATTATTTTATTGGACAACTCCAATGTTTTATATATTCTTCGAATTACAAAGAAAAATACAA
>JAOWAT010321394.1:0-10544 GCA_028571025.1 Longipedia americana
ATGCCAAGTCTGTCATTTCGGCCAAGCAGAGTCATATCAATGGCTAAATATAGTAAAATTTATAACTTTTTTGGCATAAAGTGGCCGGTGACCAAACTTTTATGTAGTAACTTTTAGGTGATGTACGTAATTATATCAAAGTCCCATCACCGGACACTTTATGCCAAAAACATTAGAAATTTTAGTAATTTATTACTGCTACTGACTCTGATTTGGCCATTTTAGCCCCTGCAGGCACAGGCGCTGGCCAAGTTTGTTTACTAGGTGCCGCCTGAGGAAAGCTTTGTGTTATGAAGTTCCACTTTTCCTGATACCGTTCCAGTTTTTCCTTTGTCACGGTACTGGACTATAAACATCATGTAAGAGAGCTTTCATTCTTTAGTCATCTTCCAAATGGCTACTCAAAAGGATGCAAAACAGCTTCCTTCCAGAAATGAGAGTGAAGAAGTTCTTCTCCTTTTTGATTTCAACAACATAGATTCTGGCAGCAGTGATACATTCGAAATTCAAATTTTGAATTGGACTTTTAAACCCAGCGAAGTCCCGCATGCGATTGATATTTCAACGCTGCTGGGAAGCGCTACGCTAATGTGTTTTCTCAAATACAAAATCGTGAGACTGCTTTGGCCGAATAGGAACTTGTTTGTTAATCGCATCATTTTAGGTGCGACAGTCGAGCTCGTTTCATTTCGGTTTGCTACTCGTTCATAATATTAATAAGACTGTCCACAAAACGGTAAATGTGAGAGATCAACAAGAAAGGTTGTATTCTATATTTTTCATTGAAGTGAACTTTTTGCCGAAATATCGGAATTTCTGTTCATATTTGGTGGAAAATTCAAATCATAAATTGAAGACCTTTGGTCTAGAATTAAACTTTATTATATGCAGAATTTCCTAAACCTCACTACCTCAGAATGAAAAACCTGTTAATTTTTAGTGCTGCCATCTACAATTTTTCCTTCACTTATTACTACTAAAGAAGCAATTTTAAATATTTCTTCTTATAATCAAGTTTTATCCTAGGCCAAAGGTCTTCAATTTATGATTTGAATGGTGCACCAAAAATGCACTGAAATTCCGAAATTTAGTCAAAAAGTTCACTTCAATGAAATATCTAAAATAAGACCTTCTTTGTTGAACTCTCACATATGGAAATAAAAGGACATTGGAAATATCTTAATTTTACTAATGAATGTTTGTTTTCAGGTTCCAACTCTCATCGAATATTCCCATTCATTAACATGTCTTGAGATTAATTTCAATTGGGATTTAAAAGTTTTTGAAAAGAAAATTGTCTTATTTTTAGAAAAATATTTTATTTCTGATACCATTAATGCCTTGGAACTTTTAAGTTTTGTAACATAGTTGTTATATATGATTGTTTTAAAATGTCGTGTTATCAATCTTCTTTAATTTATCTAAAAATAAAAGAAATCAAAAACAAAATTTCAATGAAGCTCCTTCCAATATAAAATGTTTTTGAACGTTTTGGTTCATTCTTTTGAACGACAGTTTCTTTAGATTAACTGGTCAAAAATAACAAAGTCAAATTTGAGCTCAGGTGCGCCAGTTGAACTTACAACATATTGTGAAACATTTTCACGAAACGTTTATAGAGTTTTCATGTTTTGCATCATGAAAAAAGTACACGAAACATTTATCAAAAATATTTCAAGAAAACAAAACGTTTTACATATTACCGTATTTACCTCAAATGTTGCACCTTAACCGAGGATAACCACAAATAATTGTGCAATCTCCAAAGCCTTTTAGGAGTGTAAACAATACATATCTTCTTATTACACTCCTGAAAGTCTTGGGAGATTTCCGAGAAAACGTTTAACCCGGGCTCTTCTCATATGTTTTCAGGCCTTCAGGTGGTGTTGAACGCCATTCTGATGGCGATGATCCCTCTGCTTCATATTGCTCTTCTTGTACTTTTTGTCATTATCATTTACGCAATCATTGGTCTCGAGCTCTTTTCGGGGATCCTCCATAGAACATGCTTCGACAATATTACACGTAAGTGCTCTCCTCCTGATCCCCCTCGATTGACCCGTTAATTTCCCTTTTCCTTTCAGGTCTACAAGTCGTTTTGAACTCCATACTAATGGCCATGATCCCCCTACTCCACATAGCACTCCTTGTATTATTCGTAATGATCATTTACGCAATTATAGGATTAGAACTTTTTTCCGGGCTTTTGCATAAAACATGTTTTAACAATGAAACAAGTAAGTGAGAACCGGGCCGGTCCGGGCTTTTCTTAGCTGCCGCCGCCGGGTATCCGAGCCACAGTGGTGATCACAGTTGTTAACTGTATGCAAAGTAAGTCAAAATTAATTTGTCATAAATGAAATTGTGCAAACAAAAAGTTAATTATCCAAATTTTCTGGAGAAACTTGATGAAAAATGGGTATTTTAAAAGATATCTTCACGTTTGATTTATTTTATTGTTAAAAAATTAACTTTTGGCAAACCAAATTTTCTGTAGGCACCACTTTTGTCTAAGGCAATTAATTTTGACATCTTTTCCACATTTAACGATTGTGGTCTTTTTGTTCGCCGCCGTGGCACAACCCGTTAGGCGGCGCTGATATGGTGGTGGCCTTGCACTGCTTGAATTGACTTGATTTTTATCTCACCGGTATGATACATAGGAATGCATTTGCTGCTCAACTGCTCTGTATAATGCAAATCAATATTTCGGTTATGGTCTTGAAAATATATCTACTACTACACTACTGCTCCTATTACTATATTTTACTCTCATACTACTACTATAACTACTACTACTACTATTATTTTAATTAGTATATCTACTATCATACATTCTCTACTTCTTTAATCAAATACCATTGCTATTACTACCACGATACAAATTTAAGAAAATAGTAATCTTGCATCTTATAGATATTATTTTCAAATTATTTATAATATTTATATAGAAATTGCAACTCAATCTTGAAAGATATTTTGAAAGGGGGATAAAATATTCAGAATTTTAAGAAAATGTAAATACATAATCTTATTTAAAAGTTTTGATTTGGGCCGTTAGATCTCTTGTGATCCAATATTCACATTTCATTATTTTTTTATTTCTTAGACTCTTTGATTTTTATCCTTATTCTACAATTTTTATGATAGACTAGTTTTTATATCAATGAAAAAAAGATATTCCATTTCAGAAAAAAAATGTTGCCGACTTACTTTTGAAAAAGCATGGCCTTGATACATTTCCCTCTTTTCGTGGCCTGTATGAAATGCCTTGCCTGCCAAATTTCAGTATGTCAAGGAAAACTATGTAGATATGGAACCATCACTCAATTTTGAACACAGTTTCAGACAATTGGAAATATCATTGAATTGAAATTTCCCATGAACTTCAAGAATTTGATTTAAAGTCCTGCTAGAAATTGATACGGAAAAGTTCATACTAAAGAAAATGAACTTTTTCATACCGAAAGATACTTCCATGTATTTTATAGTATTCCTTGAATAAGTGTTCTTTCTTCCCCATAGCAACAAAAATAGATTGGATTTAGATGTTTTCAGAAGGGGGTCTCTAGTACACCTAATCCATAATTGTTTAAAAATAAGATCTGAAGCGCTACTCCATCCACATGAAATTGGCTCATAAATCTAGTGTTTGTGCAAATTCCAAAGACTTTCAGGAGTGTAAGCAATTTATTTCCATGTATTACACTCCTGAAAGTCTTTAGAGATTTCACATTTGTTGAATCAAATTTTAGTGGATGAAGTAGTATATTGTAATGGAAGCTAATTGATGTTTGATATCCATTTCTTTATTTAATCAGATTTATAGTGGACAATATAATAAGTGAGAAACAAGTTTCTAATCTCAAAGAACTTTTGTTGTCTCAAAAGTTTTATACAAAATTTTGACAAGTTTTTCAGAACACTTTTGGTGCTAAAAATATTCACCAAAATACACGTTTTAAGCAATTTTGAAGGCCATTATAGTACACTTTAACCTGCCGGCAATGCCCTACTTTTACTTCTATGTGGCCAATTTTGGCAACTTCAAAGATGTAGTACTTGAAATATATTGCAGTAAAATTTTATAATTTTGAAGACTTTAAGAAAAACTTGATTTTGTCCTACACTGTTCAATTTTTTGCATGAGATCAATGCAACTAATTTGACTTTCTAAACTCCCGGGGAATTAAAAAGCATGCAATTTTCAATTTCAGGAAATACACATATATTACTTCATTTGAATTGTTGGTAAAATTCAACATCTGTTTTTCAGGGAGAGCAATCAATTGCATGCACTGTGAATCAGAGATAGCTTAGAAATCTGCATGAATGAATATATACTTTCAAAATTTCAGAAAATATATTTTAATCTATCCCTCATAATTCGTTTATATTGGATAAATTTTTTTCCAGAAATTGAATTTGTATAAAATCATTATTCCAATAATGATGGTGAAGCTATTTTTTTCCTTGGACATAAGTTTTATAAACAATAATCATTAAAATAATTTTAGTAAAATAGAAAAAAATAAAACCTATGTAAAATGTTCTTTTTAACTACCAAAATCAAAAATAAATATTTAAAATGACAACTTTATTTGCTGACTCTTCAATTTCTTTCAATAAAATGCATTTTGTATATCAAGGAACTTTGAAATGGAAAACATCTAAAATCATTCAAATCTAATTTTATTTCATAACTTGAAAAAACTTTGGTGAATTTTATCTTCTTACCAAGTTTGCATTCAAATTTAGAAAAAAAAGTTTTAGTTTCATGTGAGCCTTAGAGATATATCTTTCAAGGCCTCCAGAGTTATATTCCTTTAAGAATAAGAGTGGAAAATGATTTTTACTACTATAATGGCTATACTATTTGATTTAAAGGTGTAAGGAGGTCCATGTGTAACCTTTATCCAGAGGTATCTAACCATTTCATGAGAAAAAAATTATTTCAATAGGGTTACATTTACTCAATTCCAATGAGATGGATTACACTGTTCTTTCCCATCAAGGTTGGCCAATACCAAGTCTGTCATCAATAATCACCAATCAGTTTCTCAACTTTTTCGCCATGTCAAGAAAGAGTTGATGCAAAATGTGAGGACTATTTTGATAACTGAAAAATCTTTAGTTCTGAAAAATTTCCATTTCATCTATGGATGAAAATGGGCACTTCTAATTGTCATGTTAAACCAATTTTCAAGGGACAGACTAGATAGATACAGATACTACAATGTCGTTCATAATAAATAAATGATACGGAATATAAGGGAGCCAAAATCCAAATTGTTAGTTCTACAGATATCACCAAATTTTACTCACTTCTATAATGGCAATTTACTTTTTTACCATATTATTCTCACTATTAAAATGCAATCAAAATGTAAACAAGAATTTTGTTGCAAATTCTTAGAGTTAATTGGGAAAATAATATGGAAAAAAGTGAATTGCCAATATAGACCCAAACTTTGTTTCGGGGGCTAGCCCTAGGTTTAAAATTAAAGTAAGTGATATTTGGTGATTTCTATAGAAGTGAAAATTTTGATTTTTGCTCCCTTATATTCTGTATCATTTATTATGAAAGACATTGTATCTGTCTTTATTTGGCTTGGACAATATTGTCTGGTAACGGCTTAGAAATGGATGGCTATCATCAAATGCTTTGATAGATCTCTTATTGAATGGAATACAATGAAATAAAAGTAGAAAAAACAGGGAAATGGAAAAGAAACAAAAAAGAAAAGAAAAAGAAATGATGGTGATAAAGAGAGAAATGAGAAATGTGAAGAAAGACATTTGAGATAGTCCAACGATATTTTGGTCTCGGTCAAAATTTTTTGAACTTATTTTGCCAATGCAAACAAAATTTCAGAATTTATAAGATTCTCAGATTTGTGCTATGAAGAAAACAAAGACCAATTCTCTATTTATAAGGTGAAATGAAATATTGTATTGTATTGTTTTTTGAAATTGAAATTTTTTCGAAAATAACATCAAGATGGCAAAATTTAATTTTTTTAGAGATTTTACATATTCTGCAATTCCATTGGACTCTCCCTCTGAGACTTTTTACAAAATAATTATATTGCACAAAAATTTTAATTTTAGGGGACAATTGTTGTCCTTACACTTCTCCATCTTTGAAAATGATGACAATTACATCAACTTTATTAAATGATGTCCAATTTTCTTGAAATTGTGTGAAAACATAATTCCCTATTTGAGGTGTGCTGCCTCATTTCATGAATACATCCATCCATGGTTGCTATTTGGCGAAGAAAAGAACTGTCATTTTTATTTCCATCATCAAGTGCAGCCGAGCTGTGAAATATGATGAGGCCATTAAGTAATGCTTTAATAATATGCAAGGAAATGTTCAGCATTGACAAACCATTACCACCTCTGTCTCAAATTAGAATGGGAAAATTCAGTGATATCAGCCGATTGCCCTAATTTGATTTGGGACAAAGGTAAACTTTGGCCTCAAATTTCTTGGTGATATCTCCTGAAATTTGAAAATTAATGAATAAAAAACTGATGAAAATCGTTTCAATTTTTCATCCTTCATCCTCAAAATTGCATGAACTGATAAGTCTTTAAAACCTGGATTAGATGAATATTCTAATCTGCTGTTGCAATCTACAGGATGCATTAGATTTTAATGGATTTCAATCTCTTCTAAAAAGTAATCTGCAACTGTACTTTCATGATTCATAGATACCGATAGCACAATGGATAATTGCTGTCTTCAGAGCTGTTATTTTTTATTGAATTTTAACAGCTTTATTACGAGACAGAATGAAGTAAATACTCTACTGTGCAGTTTGAAAATCCTAAATAGATTTTTTATTTTATTTAGTTCATACTACTCCGTCCCAACGAAATTGAACGGATAGGAAAATGATGAAAATCACCTAATTCTATTTTAAGTTTTCTCTAAGTTTAAGATTGATGTTGAAAAAACTAAGGAGTGTTTCAGAAACTGGAAAATCTCCAGTTTTGGAAACTATTCTTACTTTTATCATAATCTCTCTCCTACTCGCAGAAAATTGAGAATAAATATGGGTCATTTTTATGATTTTTCCGTCCTGCCAATTTTGTCGGGACGGAGTAGTAGAACATAAGAACTTTCAAAATTCAATGGGTATCATCAAGAAAAATTGCTTTTAATTTTGTCAGGAATATGCTTTTTAATGGGAAGGGCAACCATCTGGAATGAATTTTATAAAGATTTTTCAATTGAATTACTTTTTATAACTTACTTTTAAATCTGGAAACAAAAGGTGGTGGTAGTTGTAATTACTGTTTTTGGTATGGTGAAATTAACCACAAGAGAATTTTGTTTAAAAAAATAATTCTACTCTTAATAAGCTCAAAATTTGTAAATTGCTTAAAGAACTCACAAACGCTATCAAGCTTCTTTAAAACAATAAGAAATAATTGCTTTAGAATTTTTTGTACAAAGAAAGCTTTGTAAGCCTATTGCACATATTGCACAAAAATGACCCATTTCAGGTACTCTCGACCTACTCCAATTTTTTTCACAGTGAGAGTTAAACTGACTGGTCCAATTTTCACAAAAGTGTATTTATTTTTTCATGCCCTGAAAGTGTAAATAGATATAAAATGTGCAATCTCCAAAGACTTTCATGAGTGTAATTAATGGATATATATTGACTACACTCTTGAAAGTCTTAGAAGATTACTCAAATATTCGTCATTTTTATCAAACTGATGTTCCCCTTGTAGATAAAACACATCTACTGCATGCGGTTTGTATTGCACAGTGGAGCATTCAGATCTTTTCTGGCTCATAACAAAGTTGATATTTTCCACTGAATGAGACAGAAAAGATGTTGATGTCCAACTGTACTGTGCATTGACGATATTTTCGCATTTTTTGTTTTTGTGAAATGGCACTGAACTTCCATTACTACCTCTGTCCCAAGTGAAATTACTTCATTTCATAACTTTGAAAATTCATTCATTTCATGAGACTGATGCAGAATCCCTTTCCGCATTTTGATACAAGTGCTAAAAAGTGAAAAATATTAGAGGTTATTTGTATTTTTGGGAAATTCAATTGAAGTGTGTTACGAGTCATAAATCATGGCCAATGAAAGGGAAAACCTCTTTAATGCTTCGAAAAAAGCAATATCAGAGGGAGGCATTTTTTCTGCAATAGAAATATTCCATTCTAAATGCTCTCTATTTTATCCCTGAACAGAACAAAAAGATTGTAAATTGAGGAGAACGTTTCAGTTTAAATGAGCATGCTGTGAATTGGCGCAAAAAATTGAATATTTTTTACTTCCTCCGTGCAATGTATAAAGTGCGTTCTCCAATTGTAGATTAAATCAATAAAACGAATACCATAAAACGGAAATGACTAGGCCAGAGAAGCAAGCCTCATTCAATTCCAGGCTTCAATAAAAAGGCCAGAAAGAAATAAACCATGGGAAGGAAATTTAGGAGTTAATTTAGTTTTTGGTAAAAGATAGATAGGTTTATTTTAAAAGAACTAAAACAAAAAAGTTGGGAGGTGGTTATATAAATTTACGCTAAATTTTGAGTTTTACTCTCGTAAATTTAGACCTTTTGACTGAATTTCCATGCATTCTTGCCCCTTTTATTTATTTCAACCCGGAACTGAATACAAGTATTCGTGGAAGATTCATAATGGATATGGCCATTATATAAATTTGCTTGTACTACTATAAATAATCATGGCTATAACTTGAGATGCATTGAGAAAACTAAACACTGCACTAAAAGATTTGTGGTATGGTCTGCTATTATCGAGGCAATGAAAAATAGCTTTATAAATCTCAATTTGAGTGATCTCCCGAGACTTTCGGGAGTGTAAACAATGGTTTTCCTTATTTATACCCCAGAAAGTCTTTAGAGATGACATATTTCTAACATTTAGAAAAGTAATCAGCAATCCACATTCAATTGTTCAGTTTTTAAAATGCATCCTGCATAATAAGGTACTGGCATTAAAATGAGGTTTAGGCTTGATTAAATATTTTCTTCGAAAAAATCATAATTTTTTGCTGCCATTTACTATTCCCATTAGATGAAAATAGTCATTTATTTTACTTTCAATAATGTTAAATAAGGAAAATTTTGACCTTCTGACAATTTTTGAACATAAAAAGGTTCAAAATATCCTATCTGATCAATCAGATTTTCCCTCTTTACTTTTGTAAATAATTCTTTCCAAATTATCATTTTTAAAAACAATATTTTTTCATTTATATTTTAATATTTTGTACATATACCTCTTGGGATTAGTAAAAATGAATGTAACATGACTTGTAAAATCTAATAGCTTCAATAAAACTGATAAAGGCTGGTGTAATATGAAAGTGCAATAAAAGACTCATTTTTTAAATGAAGCTCTTAAATGAACATGAACTTAGTTCTTTCTAAAATGAAAAAGTTTAAATGATTATTTTTGTTATTTTGAAGAAGAAACGTTTTGTTCCATAAAAGAAGTTTAAGGCACACTTGCATGAATTTAAGTGTCATTCATGCTTATTACACAAGAAATAGTAAAATATAAAATGGATAACAAAAAAATTCATCTCAGTCTGCCTTTTAGAAAGTTTGTAACTTTTGACATTTTAATTAAATATTTCACCAGTTTCTATTTCTCTGTCTTCTGAAAATTGTCTCAAATCATTTACCCAGCCAATTTCAGTCGGACAGAGATGTCAATGAAAACTATTCCGTCCACTTGAACTTAGCTCAACCAATAATAAATTTTAAGTGGATGGTGTAGTAGTACCACTTGCGTTATCTCCAAAAACTTTCAGGAGTTTAATAACTGGATTTGCATTGGTTACATTCCTGAAAGTCTTGGTAGATTACATAATTGCTCTTTTATTAGACTGTTTCAAAAAAATCCAAAAAACCTGGCCCCAGCTAATTTAAAAGATTTTTTACGCTGAATCCAAAAATGGTCTTATTTTTTCAATTCACTTCATGTAAGTACCATGCAACAAGCCCTTAAAATTTACTTCAAAAATGGGGCCTTATCAAGTGAAAAAAAACCTGTACTGAAGTAAAATTCAAGGGTTTGTTGCATGGTACTTGCTTGAAGTGAGTTGGAAAACATAAGACCATTTTTGGAATCAGCGTGAAAAAATCTTTAAAATGAGCTGGGGGCCAGGATTTTTGGACACAATTTTTTTCTTGTGCAACAGCCTACTTCTATGTCCATTTGCATGTAGTAACTTGGTTTTCTTCCCCTATTTTGTTTTGCAGAGGAAATGGTGAATCCTGATGACCCGACACCTTGCGGAGGAAATTTTCAATGCGAAGGTGAAAATGAAGTGTGCAAAGAATTCTGGGAAGGGCCCAATTACGGGATCACCAATTTCGATAACTTTGGTCTCGCTATGTTGACTGTCTTCCAATGCATTACCCTTGAAGGGTGGACAGATGTCCTTTACTGGGTAAGTGTCTCTCAACTTTGATTTTGAATTCTTAGGCTAAGAAACTTTGCTATCATGTTCTCATAAGTTAACAATATC